>JANSJP010000196.1:0-118030 GCA_024734325.1 Lactarius hatsudake | reverse complement strand
ACGAGGTGCTTGGAGCCAGCTGTGACGAACCGCTGGTTGCTCCATATAGATTTCTTCCTCCAGTTCCCCATGAAGGAACGCTGATTTGATGTCCATCTGGTGAATATGCCATCTTCAAGTGTAGCGAGTGCAGAAGGAGTGTAAGGACTCAAAGCGCGGCAACTGGGAGAAAGTTTCGTCAAAGTCCACCCCCTCTAGTTGGGTGAACCCTTTTGCCACTAGCCTAGCACGAAAGTGTCCATCTGCTTTCTTTTTGAACACCCATTTGCACTTGACCACTTCCTTCCTTCAGAAGGGGTTCAGTCTCCAGACCGCAAGCTTGTTGAGAGCGTCCAGTTCATACTGGCACGCTTCAAGCCAATCGACAGCTTGGTCAGACTCCATGGCCTGCTTAAAGGTCTGCGGGTCCTTGTAGCCAGGAACCTCCGCAGCATAAGTAAGTCCATCATCCCCAGCCTACTGCTACCTGCACGAATCATCGTTGTCCTGTGAAGAGCGAGGATTTGTGAATCGTACCTTGTGCTCCGCCTTGGATGTGTAGGCGAAATTACCTGGGTGCTCCTTGGAGATCTAGGGGGTTTCCCTAGGAGGAGACACCTCCCTGTTGAAGTTAGGGGCAGGTATAGGCGCGGAGACTACCGGAGGCCTAGTGGAGCGGCGTGCGCCGACGTGTGGGAGCAGGATTTGTAGGAGGAGGAGCTTGGGAAGGGGGAGTGTGATAGATGGTGGTCAGCCTCAGTGGGCATGACGTTGGGTGGAGTGCTAGGCTGTCGTTGTACACAGGTGCCAGAGGGAGGTAATACAAAGACTGGTGTAGTCTGAGGCACTGTGGGGCAACAGCTGGTGTAGGCGGGCTAGGCCACTACAAAGAATATCTCACCGCCGGCAGCGCCTCTTTCGAGTTCACCAGACACGGGAGGGGAAGAGTCGAGTGGTGAGCCACAACACTTCGGGATGGGAAGGTGTCTTCATCAAATGAACATCTCGTGAAGAGATGAAGCACCGGCTATGTCTATCCCAGAGTTGTAACCTTTGGACAAGGTTCATAGCCCACAAGACGGCTTCCCTTGACTTAGGGTCTAATTTGCGCCGTTTGTGTGTTCGGGTACATGATAGTAGGCTTTGCAGCCGAATACTCTAAAGTAAGAGACATTGGGACTGTACCATCCCAGAGCTCCAGCGGAGTTTTCCACTGATTATAACGAGTGGGGTGCGATTGTAAATTTTGCAACCGCAGTTTGTACTGCTTGTTCCCAGAAGGCCGAGGCTAAGGCCAGCATGGTGCAGCATGCTGGTGCCCTGTTTCCATTATGGTACGATTAAAAGCGCTCGCTCTTCCCATTCTGTTGTGGAGAATAAGGCAATTGGAGCATATGCTCGATTTCCGGGCATCAGACAAGATTGCTTTGAGGTCGTGTTGACGTTATTCGCCACCACGGTCCGAGTGTAAGGATTAATGGCTTGTTTAGTTGTTTTTCAGCCACACGCCTTATAGTGTAAGAGGCGTCCTTAAACTGGTCCTATTGATTTCATAAAGATGACGACTGCTGCTTGTGAGAAGTCATCTATGAACATGGCGAAGTACTTGTTGCCCTGGATAGAATTACTCTGTAGTGGGCAACAAGGTCACTATGAACGACTCTCTAGGGTTTCTTGTGCGCGTTTTGTGGAAGGTGGGAAAGGTAAACGTGTAGATTTGCCTAGTTCGCATCCAAGGCAAAGTCTTTCTTCCACAGTGGAATCAGTGAATGTGGAGTCCTTTTACTGACTCCGGAGCATATCTCTTTAAGGCGTCCTTGGACCATGTGTCCCATGCGCCTATGCCAGATATCAAGGCTAGCAGATGCAGGTGCTCGGACAGCGTTCATAGCATGTCCGTCGAGCCAATATAGCCCAAGAGCCTTGTGTGATTGACTCACTGTCACTCGACAGGGGAATCACAACAGGAGCGAGAGACCGGGGGTGGTGGAGAACTCGGAGGGAAAAACGCGAAGGGAACACTTGGCTGGACTTGACAGAACTCGAATCGAGGAGGCGTCGGCTAAGTAGAAGATCGTGTCTTCTAGCTGAAGGGGCGCTAGTGCAGGGGAAGAGGCAAGTGGGGAATGTCACAAGTGGACAGTCTGAGGACTGTACCGTTCTATTGCGCTAGTTTTATATACCTACAGGGGTGTCTGTGCGTAGGTTTAGGGCAGGCTTAGGGCCGCCCACAGGTGCTGCGGAATACTGCGGAATGGAACGTTCCAGAGACATCTAAATATAACGTCCAATGAGAAATCAGTATTGTATCGTACGACTGCCCCGCAGTCGATTGCGCCATAGTGGTGTGACTGCTCGCAGGCCAATGGAATATTGTAGAAGTGGTACGACTGCGCTCCGCGTCCAATCAGATAATCCAAGGAGTGGTACGACTTTGGAGTCGTCAGTGACTGATAAACGATGGGAAAATCCCGTGACCGTCACGTGACCGTCGGAGTACGAAATTCAAACTCCGATTTCGGATTTCCCCTTTAAGAAGGAGATTACATAAGACCGGGCCGACACGGACCGGTCTTAGACGCCTGAGTCACGACCCAAACTCTTAGGTTCGTGACACCTTGTGTCCTTCCGCAATGGTCTCTCCATTATGCCTGATGGCAAAGGATGTAGCGTCAAAGCTAACTATGGCACCCTTGGATGTAAGGCAGGGTGTTGATAGGATTCGAGAATGAGTGTTGGGGAGGTGAAGCACATCTGAAATTTGAGGTTAAAGCCTCGATTGGTGCGGATTGTAATTGAACCCGTTCCAGTACTTCGTAGTACAGTACTGTCACCAAGAAGAACTTCAACACCTTTGTGTGGGGTGTAGGTGTCGTAGTCTTCAATGTATGGTGTGAAGTGTGCTGATGCTCCGCTGTCCATCATCCATTTTGATGCTACTTGAGTGCTATTTGCACTTATCATGTAAAGGGAGACCTGAGGTACTTCATGTACCTCCTCTATTTTGCCAGAGCCGTTGACTATAGTAAATAGGCGACTCTTTGGTACAGGTATGCTATTGGCTGCAGCAAACCTGTTTCCCAGAATTGAGTCCGGGGCTTCTATTGTAGTAGTATTCTGTGCAGCTTTCCCTCGCTGCCCAGCCCTTCCCTTCCTAGCGTTCTCCTGGTCCCGTTTGAGCTTATAGCAGTCTGGCTTTTTATGGCCAGGCCGCTTGCAGTAGTGGCAGATTACGTCCGGAGACGCAGAGCTGCTAGATGCCGTCAACGCATGCTGCGGAGGCGAGTGAGATTTGATGGGGGCTGTCTTGTTAAAGACGCCAGGGGACCAGCGATACGGGATTCCTCATTAATGAACCTATTGATGAGGTCCTGAGTGTTATGATTTTTACATGCTAACTTGGTTGTACGATTGCGATACGATCCGATGCCTCGCGTCTCATGACTCTTATCTCGCACTTTGCGCCTCGGCGTTAGGATTGGTCGATTTACGCTTCTTTTCGTCCGCTGACCATTTCTAAGGCGCGCGTGACCCCGCGGGGTTCCCTTGTACTACTTATGACCATTCCCCTTGTTTACGCTTCAGGACTCTTGACTCATACTTGCGCCATATGTTTGCTCGTCGCAAACATCCTGTAACAGTATATAAGTCACGCCCTACCTAGCTTGTACGGTAGACTTGACTTCTTGTGTAATACCACATCGTCTTTGCCTCACGAACGACCTTTGACTCGCCCTTTGCGCTTGAGTCTCCATTTTTGCTCGCTGATTGCGCTGAGCCCGATCTCTCTACTATTGTCCTCGGTTCCAGGGAAACCGAGTGATACTTGTGCATCATCGAACTGAGTCTTAACTGACTCGTGCCCTTCCGATCCCGTTGACTTGCACGTGGTACACGTCGTACCTAATGCCCCTGTGGTGGCGTTACATTAAGTCAAGTCTCTCACAGTGGCGAATCTTCACAGTCGCTCCAGATCCCAGTTCCAGGCAGAATACATCGACAGATACAGCGACGACGAGCTTTCCGATAAAGTCAAAGGAGCCGTCGTTTGGAAGGAACACGAAGGAGTGGAGGGATACTTCCTCTTCCACCCTAACACCCAGAAATACCGACAGGTTCACTATCTCGAAGAACTACGACAGTGGGCATACATTGATTACTCCGCAAAGAAAGGCCAGTGGTACACTATCAGTATAGTACCTCAGGCACTTGGAGTTGGACCCCTCACGACTCACACCACTTCTGGCATTGCCGTCGACGACGATTCCCCATCACCTAGTGTCTCTGTACCTACAACAAACCTACCAAACCCAACGACACATTTCCAGACTCACGCGATGTCCCAAACCCAGCAAGCCTCGGCCAGTACGACTCTCACCAGCGGCGGCGCTGGAGGAGGAGGAGCACCCAACCCGCTAGCGGTAGCGCACCCATACCATCTGGTGGCGGTGGCGGTGGCGGTGGCGGTGGCGGTGGCGGTGGTGCTGCGCCAGCAGGAGCAGTACCAGCAGCGCCAGCCCCCGGAGGAAACGAGCGACTGGGAGGAAACCCCCCTCCCGAGTTTACGGGGGTCAGAGACGAGAGCAAGGCTTTCTTGCGAGCGTTTCGACTCTATAAGGAGATGAACCCCACCGTTGACCAGCTGTCGATCCCGGCCTCGCGAGCCATGACCTTCCTGTCGTACATCCGAGGCCCATTAGTAAACGACTGGGTTGATGAGCAGGCACAATGGTTGGAGGACCAGATTGCGGCAGGAGTCCTCCGACAAAACGAAGTCCTATGGACTACCGTCAGAGACCGGTTCGTACAGGCTTACACCGACACATCCGAACAAACCAACGCATGCAAAGCCCTCCAAACCCTCACGATGAAGGGAGGAGATATCGACACCTACGTCGCAACGTTCCAGAACCTCGTCACGAAGGCAGGGTACAACCCTGACGAAGCCACAACGTTGGAGTTATTCCAAGACGGGCTACCAAACCAGTTAGTAGTCAACGCTGTCCGCTTCCAGCACCCTGTCAACTGGGAGCAGTGGAAGGCGGCCGCCCGATTGCAGCAGGCTGAATATCTCATTCTTAAGGACCGCCTCGGCAAGGGAAAACCCCAGCGAAAGAAGGGCGGCCAAAGCCAAGAGCAGTGGGTGCAAGCCCTCAAAGGAACGCGCGACCCCAATGCCATGGACGTTGGACGCGCCAGAGCCTCCGTGGCCCTCACCGATACTGACAAAGCCCGCCTTCAGAAGGAGGGAAGATGTTTTAGATGCCAAGCGCAAGGACACATCTCGCGTAACTGTCCTCAAAAGGGCGTGCGAGTGGCTGCCACTACGTCTGCCATGGCGCCACCCCCCATGTCCCCGCGATCACCAGCCCCGACTCCCTCGGGTTCAAGTTTATCAGCTCCCGCCATCTCTTCTTTCGCCATACAATCTAGTCACGTACTATCGAATGAAGAGCAGGCGGATCTACAGATCGCAGCGATGAAGGCACAAACTCAGGAGGTGCGGGACCTTATGGTGGAAAAGTTATTCGGACGAGAGGATTTTCTCGACGCTTGAACCCGGCGGCCTGGGCTAGAGCATTAAACCTAAACGTGTACACTAGCAGATACCGATCCATGCGAATTCCAGTACTATTCAAATCTGCACACGCAACGGCCGAACGACAAGTCCTCATCGACTCAGGAGCCACCGACAATTTCATATGCTCCTCACTCTTGAAACGACTCCAGATCGGAATGCGGGAAGTGACCCACCCTATCTGCATTTGGAATGTAGACGGCACCCATAATCAGGACGGTGCAATCACGCAGTACACGGATCTTACCGTACGAACAGGGAAGGAAGAAAGGACACTTCGCTTCTTGGTTACGAACCTAGGAAGGGACGAAGTGATCCTAGGATACCCTTGGTTCACGGCCTTCGAGCCCGTAATCAAGTGGGGAGACGCGACGCTGAACGAAGAGTTCCAGCCGGTTGTAGTCTCGAGTCTTCACTTGTCAGACGAAGCCACGCCCATGGAAGCCTCCATTCGGGCGTTGGAGACGTATGAACTTGACGAGGAAGCATGGGAGCAGCTCATGGATGACGAGCGGGAGCCCCAGATCACATTTTTGAGGAAAACTACCACGGCTTCCGAGCTAGCGCAGCAAGAAGCAGCGAAAAGAAGGAGCGAACGTTCGAGGAGATGATCCCAGAGGAGTACCGACGCCATCGAAAAATCTTCGACGAGGAAGCGTCACATCGATTCCCCCCTTCTCGCCCCTGGGACCATGCCATAGACCTTCTCCCAAACGCCCCCCGCCTCACTAGACTGTAAGGTCTACCCGCTCGCACAGAACGAACAAGAGGCCCTGACCACGTTCCTAAACGAACAACTTGCAAAGGGATATATCCGTTCGTCTAAGTCACCTTATGCATCCCCCTTCTTCTTCATCAAAAAGAAGGACGGCAAACTTCGTCCCGTCCAAGATTATTGACGGCTAAATGAACTCACGATTCGCAACCACTACCCACTCCCTCTGATCCCAGAACTCGTCGATCGGATACGCGACGCACGCCTATACACGAAGCTCGACGTCAAGTGGGGATATAATAACGTGCGAATTAAGTTAGGAGACGAGTGGAAAGCCGCTTTCAAAACCAATCAGGGGTTGTACGAACCCCTCGTCATGTATTTCGGACTTACCAATTCCCCCTCCACTTTCCAAGCGATGATGGACGATACGTTCCGACCTCTCACTCTCACAAACGAGGTAATCGTCTACATGGATGACATCCTCATCGCCACGCCTCTTGACTACCCCCATCATCGCGCCATAGTCCACGAGGTTCTCCGCTTATGCGAAGAACACGACCTCTACATCAAACCAGAAAAGTGCGAATTCGAGGTACTGGAAGTCGAATACCTCGGATTAATCATAGGCCATGGAAATTTACGGATGGACCCCGTTAAAGTACGGGGTATCCGAGAATGGCCGGCCCCAAGAAGTCTTCACGAAGTACGGGCATTCCTGGGGTTCTGTAACTTTTATAGGCGGTTCATCCGAGGCTTCTCCACGCTCGCACGACCGCTACACGACTTAACCCGAAAGGACACCCTGTGGCACTGGGGACAACGAGAACAGGACGCATTCGACAATGTCAAGCGTAGCATACAGCGTGAACCCACACTATTATCCCCGATCTCACAAAGCCATTTGAACTGGAGGTCGACGCGTCTAACGTCGCCATCGGAGCCGTGCTTAATCAGCTCGGCCTGGATCAAAAGCTGCATCCTGTCGCGTTCCATTCTGAGTCCTTCAGTCAAGCAGAACGCAATTACGACATCTACGACAGGGAACTGTTGGCAGTGGTTAAGGCCCTCCGAGCATGGCGCACCTACCTCGTCGGCTCCCCCCATAAAATTATCATCCACACCGACCACGCCAATCTCCAGTATTGGAAAGAACCCAGAAAGATCAGTAGACGAGTCGCACGCGAATTCCTGGAGCTCTCAGAGTATGACTTCCTCCTGAAACACGTCTCCGGAGTCAGGAATAGTCGCGCGGACGCCTTGTCGCGAAGAGTGGATTACGCAGCACACGAGGAGGACAACAATGACATTATCGTCCTCCCTGCGGAACGCTTCCTTCGAGCAACGGAGATGTCTATGCACGATATGGACATCTGGACCCAGATATCGCAAAACCTCAACGAAAAGGACGTATTGCGATGGGTCGAACCCCACAACCTGAAAAAGGTGGGGGGGCTGTGGTGGAAGAACGACGCCTTAGTTGTTGTGGGCAACAACGATCTTAAACGGGGGGTAATCACCTTTTTCCACAACATGCCTGCCATGGGACACCCAGGAATCGCAAACACTTACGAATTATTACGACGCGACTACTGGTGGCCCAACATGCGCAAAGACGTAGAGGACTATGTCAAAGGATGCGCGGTATGTCAGGCGAACAAAATCAACCCTCACCGTCAAAAACCACACCTATTCCCTATCGCCACAGACCCAAACGCAGAACCATTTGAGGTTGTCACCATGGACTTTATTACCAAACTCCCTCCATCAGACGGATACGACTCCATACTCACCATCACGGACCACGATTGCTCGAAGGCCTCAATCTTTATTCCATGTAACGAGTCGATCACAGCAGAAGGAGTGGCACGCCTCTACCTCCATCACGTATACCCTCACTATGGCATCCCCCGGAAGATCATCACGGACCGAGACCCCCGCTTTACCTCCGCCTTCATGACTAATCTCTGCAAAGTTCTGGGCATCCACCAGAATATATCTTCCGCTTACCACCCTCAAACCGACGGACAGTCAGAACGAACAAACCAGTGGTTGGAGCAATACCTTCGACACTGGAGTAATGTGCAGCAGGACAATTGGGCGGAAGCGTTACCAGTCGCCCAATTTGCGCATAACGCCTGGCCAAATGCAACTACAAAAGAATCGCCCTTTTCGCTCATCATGGGATGGGAACCACGTACCATGTGGACCCCAAAACCAACGACATCCCCATCTGTAGAACAACGCCTAGAAGACATGGTCATCAGACGACAACACGTGCAGGACTGCATCAAACACGCGCAAGAATTGATGGCAAAAAGGGGCAAGACGCACTTCATTCCTTACCAAGAAGGCGCAATGGTCTGGTTAGAAGGTATGAACCTCCGGACCTTTTACCCCACCGCAAAACTCGCCCCAAAACGCCATGGCCCGTTCCGAGTGAAACGAGTCCTTTCGGATGTTTCATACGAACTCGAGCTTCCAAACACGTGGAAGATACACCCGGTCTTCCATGCGAATCTCCTCACGCCATATAAGGAGACGGAGTTGCATGGCGTAAACTTCACGCACCCACCCCTGGACTTGATTGATGGAGAAGAAGAGTTCGAAGTGGAGCGCATCCTGCAATCCCGATCACACGGACGAGGGCGCAAACTTCAATTCCTTGTCCAGTGGAAGGGCTTCCCGATAAGTGACAGCACGTGGGAACCCCTTGAGAACGTTCAACACGCTTCTGATCTCATCGCCGACTTCTATCACCTAAATCCTACCGCCGAAGGGGCTGGACGAAAGATATAAAGTACACCCCCCCTTGACCGCACCATCACTTGACCCCCGCTATCCTCTGCTTAACCATGACGACCACTCCCATTGTTTCCACTATTCAGACCCGCCGCCCCCGTCGAGATTATTCTCGAGAATCTGACCGTGCCTTCACAGGACTTGGGTGTCCCCTCAGAACCTGAGGGTCGCACGCCGTACTCCGTAATCCCTGACTCTCCCCCACTCCCTGTCCTGGCTCTTGCCACCACCGCTCTCGCTAAGTGGGTTGAAGAAACCGAACCACCCGTCAGTCCCCCTGAACCCCCTGCACCGTCATCACCACCTCTTGTCATAGCCTATTCCGTCGATACGCCAGTCACCGTCCATGTTCCCGCCACACCCGCATACCCATCTGAGCTCGCTGTCCCTCTCTCCCCTCCACCACCACTATTGCCTCCCGCGGTCCTCGCCGCTCACATCCCCAGACCACCATTCCCCGCTGGGATGGATCACACGTTCACGCCCATCCCTCAGACCCGCGTCGTCGAACCCGACCCCGCCCTTGCCCTCCTAGATGATGAGGAGGACAAGGAGAATGAGGACCCCGGCATCCCCTTCTTCCGCAACGACCCATCACTCCCCACATTCTTCCCCCTCTTAGTCGGAGAGACGGGAACTGCTAAGCAAACTGCGCGATACATTTATTATCGCCACAACTACCAGGAGGTCGTCGGAACCATGGGCAAGGGTCACCCCTGCTACGCGTCACAGGTGTTCCTGAATGAGGTGTACACGGGCCAGATGGCGCAACACATCACAGACAATCAGATCAACATGTTTCACCCCCACGATCCCCGCGCCATCGTCCTCAACGAAGTACTTATCGAACTTCGCCAACCTCGCCTTCACGCCGAGGTGTCCCGTCTCCGCGAATGCCTTACGCGTCGAGACGCAATCCGTACTCGCCAGTCGGACATTCGGCGCCTCGAGACGAAACTGACACGGGATCAGTTCCACCTCGATATGGACTTCTCCTCAGTCCGGAAGCGTCTTCAGTACGCTCGAGCCATCCCCCTCATCGCCGACACATATGCCGAGCTTCACGCGAAGCCCGTGCGCCCCCGAGGCTCGCCAGAGTACACCCCCCTCGCCCCACGTGACGCTGGACCTTGCGAAATGCCCCGCCTTCATGGGGAGGGCGGCGGGCGTAAGCGCAAGTGCTTCCAGTGTAAGTCCACGGAGCACCTGGTGGCCCAGTGCCTGGAGCGACGAGCGAGGGAGCCGTGTCAATGGTGTGGGAGTCGAGCGCATAAGCTCGACGTCTGTCTCATCCGTCGACTCTCTCCCATGACGCCCGCTCACGTAGACCCGGACACGCGTCCTCGATGGTGTGGGAAGTGTCTGCGGTATGACGCCACTCACGAAGAGATCAAGTGCCCTATGTACGAGATGTGTTGGGACTGTGGAGAGAGGGGACGCTTCATGTTCCTGCATCGGCACACCTGCCCCCGTACCCCGTCTCCTGTCCCTGCGGACATCCCTGCTGAGGAGGACTATGCTTATACGAGTGACTAGTTGAAGTCGAGGCGACTTCAATTCTGACGGGGGGGTAATGTTACGATTTTTACATGCTAACTTGGTTGTACGATTGCGATACGATCCGATGCCTCGCGTCTCATGACTCTTATCTCGCACTTTGCGCCTCGGCATTAGGATTGGTCGATTTACGCTTCTTTTCGTCCGCTGACCATTTCTAAGGCGCGCGTGACCCCGCGGGGTTCCCTTGTACTACTTATGACCATTCCCCTTGTTTACGCTTCAGGACTCTTGACTCATACTTGCGCCATATGTTTGCTCGTCGCAAACATCCTGTAACAGTATATAAGTCACGCCCTACCTAGCTTGTACGGTAGACTTGACTTCTTGTGTAATACCACATCGTCTTTGCCTCACGAACGACCTTTGACTCGCCTTTGCGCTTGAGTCTCCATTTTTGCTCGCTGATTGCGCTTGAGCCCGATCTCTCTACTATTGTCCTCGGTTCCAGGGAAACCGAGTGATACTTGTGCATCATCGAACTGAGTCTTAACTGACTCGTGCCCTTCTGATCCCGTTGACTTGCACGTGGTACACGTCATACCTAACGCCCCTGTGGTGGCGTTACACTGAGGTACAAGGTTTGCAGGGGGGCCAGAGGCGAGGATGGTGCCTGCTATGGTACTGTAGGAGGGGGGTAGCGCGTCTAGGAGTATAAAAGACATTTGCATGTCTGAGACGGGCATCCCCTGCTCCACTAGGGTGCTCCTCAAGTCCAACATTTTCTGGAGTTGAGGTAGGAAGGGGCTACCTTCCTGAAGCTTGGTATTTGCCAAGCCAACCCAAATATTGAAGGTGGCCATAGAGCCGACCTGACCATAGAGCGTTTCTAGCTGCTGGTATTTATCATGGACGCTTGGGTAGAGCGCCATGGATTGAATACTTGATAAGACTTCCATTGTGACTGACAGATATAAGAGGCCAGTAATGACCTCTTCCTGTTTGTTCCACAGGGCTATCATCGCCAGACCTTCTGCATTTGGACCCGTGGGTCCTGCAGGCACTGCGGGGTGCTGAGGGACTGCTCCAACATCTGAATGGGTGAGGTGACGCCTGCACCCATTCATGAGCATGAGGGAGGAAAAGGTCTGGCTCCAGGTCTGCCAGTTTGTCCCGTCAAGCTTGGCGAGGACAAGAGTGGGAGGGAAGGTGATGTGGAAAGACATTGAGATGTTTGTAAAATCTGGTTCCGAGGAGCAGTCAGAACCAGCCCAGATCTTGTAAGGGAAAGTAGATGTCCAGCCATAGGAGCGCTATAACTCCATAACACATATGGTGTCACGCCTCAAGTATGTGCGACTTGGATATGACTATTATAGTGGAATCATGATAGTGATGGCTGCCTTATACTAGAGTTTCTCCTAGGCCCAAATGTTACTAAGGGCTAGTAGTCATGTTCATCCTGCTGATAGAGGGATCAAGCAAGATCAGATCAGGGTGCAGTGACGGCGAAGTTTGCACGAGTCTGTCTCTACCCTTACAGTATGGAAACTGGGGCTACTAAAGATTCTGAAGTAAAGGGTAGTACCCTAGAGAGGAGCCAACAGCAAGTTCCAGAAGCAATGAAAGGGATCAACTCCCATAACAATTGCGACTGCCGTCTGTGGAGTCTCTAGAACAGACCATTAAGGGTCTTGGTACTAAGCAACTAGACTAGTGATACGTGCCATGCAGCGAATCCTGCACAAAGGGAGCGAATGCTTCTCCTGGCAGAGGTCTAGTCATAGTGCTATGTAGGTACTATTATGATATAGTAGCGTCTCCTAGTTGTATCTGAGGGAAGGACTTCTGGGTTTGACTATTAACCAGGCCTTCACACCCCATAAAGTGACCCAGGTATTAACCGAGTATCACCCAACCATTAGAGAGGCCTATAGCCACAAGGGTCTTCCCCTTTTGGCCTATGAAAGCACTTCCGGACGAAGACCGGGTATAGAATTTATCGTAGGATAGTGCGCACAGAGGAATTTGTGGTTACATAAAACCACTCATGAGAACCTCCTTAGGAGGCTAGCCAAAATGGCACATGACAGAGTCATGGTGGACAAGAAAGGAGTGTGTCGAAGAAAATGATAGAGGATGCTCACTGATGGTGAAGACGACAAAGAAGATGTGGTCGGCTGAGAGAGCAAGTGACACGAGTAGATCTGGTAAAATAACCGCAGGTTAGTTATTAGGCGTCAGGGCCCATAACCTGTTGAGCGCAGAACTAACGAGCGAAGAGTTAATAGCAAGAGCTAAGACAGACAAGTTAACTTCAGAGGTGAAGGGAACTCTATTACAACTGCATACCTAAGACAGACAAGTTACTATAAAGGAACGTCTGATGAGTAAAGGTAGTGGGAGAGGTAAAGAGGGAGCGGAACTTACACTTCAGAGGTGAAGGGAACTCTGAAGTGTAGAGGCGTAAACAGCAGTCCTTATATACAGGACGCTTAGATAATAATGGTCTGTGCGCACAGGTGATCCAAACACAATACACATGGTCTGTGCGCCAGAGTGAGAAATGCCATTGGAGGGCAGAGAACAATAGCTGCCTAAAGCAGACAATACCGGTATCTTAACAATAGAGAACAATAAGAGCCATATATGACTCTGACAATAAAGATAAACAAAAGCGGTCCGTACAAGTCCAGCCATAGTCCAAATCAGTCCATAAGGGACAGATACCGTATTTAGTATGTGGGCTGACACAATCAGATCCCATGAGACATGTGACTTATGCAGTCGCGTCTCAACATACTGCTGACTGATCGACTAAGTCCATGACACATTACAGCTTACTAAGGGGTCATCACCATACAGTAAGTGTCCACTTCAACGAGTCGTGACAACTCTGGCTCGTCTACTAAGTGTTTATTGCCATCACGCCATCTAGGGCTTAGGGTTTGACTTGATCATTTCACGTTTCATCTCTCGGCTTCCTCTGCCACTTCTTCCTGTCCTTCTTCCCTTATTCTTTCACCCCTCCTTACTTGTCTGGGGTAGCTACTGATTCTTTTGTATTTAAACCATCTCGTTTCCTGCTAAATACACAGTGCCCAGTCGCCTCTATTCCCCTCTATCTCGCTGCATGATCATCCTGGAAGTTAGGCCCTACCACAGGCACTCGAAGGACATCGCCACATATTTTGTTGCCACCTCAGATGGCATCATCTATCACTTCATTCTCGTCTCATTCACGCCTCATTGACTCTCACTCTCGCCCTCGTCCATTCGCATTTGCACCGGCTGTCGCCACTGCAAACGCTCTGGACTTGGCCTTTTCCCTCACCTCTGTAACCCCTGCGGGATTCCCTCTGCCTATGAACTCACACGGACTTGGCTCTGTATCGCACTGCACATGCATGCAGCCTTAGTGACTCGAACCAGATGTGTTCCTGACCCTGGCAGCCACCTCTACCAAGTTTCACATTGTGCTGAAGCATGTGCGACCATTTTCAGCCACCTGCAACCATCTAACCCTGTTTTCATTCCTGACCTTGCTGCATTTGCTTGTGGCCTTGGAGACTTGAACCTGATGTGTTTCCAACCTTGGCAGCCATCTCTACAAAGTTTTGTGTAGCACTGAAACATGTGTGACTCTTTCCAACTACCTGCAACAGACCGACCCCATTCCCATTTCTGACCCTGCTGCACTGGCATGCAGCCCTAGCCTTTTGACCCCCACTCATCCATGAATGCTGCAAACCAATATACAATAGCTCATGCTTCGCAGAAGCCTGCATGACACCACAACGGTGTGACAGTGGTGACAGTGACTCAGAGGATGGGCCCTGATGGGGTGACAACAACAAAGGCAGTGATGTGGCGACGATCAGGGTAGAGTGCTGTGTATTATGACTGTTACTGTACTTTTTTTTGGTTTTGATAACCCGTGGTATTAGCTCCCAAAAAACCCACCAAACCCGCCACATGGGTGTGGTTTGAACAGTATCTCATAACAGACCCAGACCCATACCCACCACAACCACTTGGGTACATGCACAGGTTTACAAACCCATGATGTGCACCATGTACAGTATACATGTGGGTGTTGTCTCCACTTAAGATTTGTTGTTGGCATGTGTCATGGTGTCAACACAAAATCACAAGTGTGCATACTTGAACATTGTCCATACAATAGTCAGTCATTTGTATAGTAAAATGGTGTCCTTTTGAAAGTCATTGTTCATATACATGCAAGTCATTGTCACCATAAAAGTCTGTCATTGTCCAGGCTGTCGTTGGTATACCATGACATTGTTGTCTCCTAACTTTGTTTGTCCTTAATTACTTCTATTTGACTGTGTGGTCGAAATCGGTCGAATTTCAACCTGCCATATGACCTTGACAAGCAAGGTGATAACTAGCGACTGCAGACCGGCCCAAAGGGCCGGTCTGTGTGACAAGAGACAGGAGGCAGATGTGAACAAACAAATTCTTACAGCAAAATGTGTGTCAGCCAATGGAACCAGACCACAAGGGCCAAGCGAACTAATTCTTTGTCAGGGGCTGGTGGTGACAGCAGGACTGAGAGAGGAAAGCGACTGTTGGTTGTCACTGGCAGCGAGGAGACACAGATAGAAGCAGGGATGGAAAGGTGTTTGCTCACCCATGTACTCACGCGAAAGTGTGACAACGCGGTTGAGAGGTCAGAGAACATGACATCCTTAGACAAGTAGGGGTCGCAAAGGACCGCCAAATGCGGCACAAGGGGTCGCGCAAACCCCCGTGGGGCACAGGCTGTTGTATAAGAGTCCACCGCAATTGCAGAGACATCAGTGTCGAAGGTGTAAGGCCGCGCACCAGTGCGGCAAGGTGGGGGGCGGTTACATGGAGCGTGAGGGTCGGGTGGTCGGGAGTGGTCGGAAACGGTCATGCACACTTCAGCACGGCATGAAAATTTGGATGAGTCTCCACAGGGGTCTGGAATGTGTCAGGTTCGACTCACTAAGACCGCGCGCAAGTGCGGCATGCAGGGGAATGCGATGGATGAGCTTCTCCAAGCTCCAAGCTGCATCCCAACGAAAGGGGTCACAGTCTCCGAGCTTGAGCTTGAGTGGAAAGTGTAGCAAGTTGCGAACAGGGGTCAGAGTACTTGAGCCCATACCTGTGTGAAGAAATGACCACCGGAAGCCGAATGGGTGCAGCGACGCTGTGGACTGGGTTGAGTCGGGTTGACACTTGGGTTGACATGTCCACCATTGCCCATCTGATGAACAGCGCACATGAAGGGATGATACTCACAGTGACAAGAGGACTGTGGTGAGATATCAAAGGTGGCTGGAAGCAGCAACAGAGTATAGTCAAGCAAGTGAAGCAGAGTTAGAGTCTGGCACACAACAGATGAGAACTGATGTTTATACAAGAGTGGGGAACTGTAACGCCACCACAGGGGCGTTAGGTACGACGTGTACCACGCTAAGTCAACGGGATCGGAAAAGCGCGAGCCTGGTTAAGGCTCAGTTCGGTGATGCACAAGTATCTCTCGGTTTCCCTGGAACCGAGGATAATAGCAGAAAGGCAGGGCTCAAGCGCAAAGGCGAGCGAAAGTGTAGACTCAAGCGCAAAAGCGAGTCGAGGGTCGTTCGTGAGGCGAAGACGATGTGGTATTACACAAGAAGTCAAGTCTACCGTACAAGCTAGGTAGGGCGCGACTTATATACTAGTACAGGATGTTTGCGAGGAGCAAACATATGGTGCGATCGTGAGTCAAGAGTCCTAAAGTGCGAACAAGGGAAAAACCGCATATAGTACAGATAGATTTCGTGGGGTCATGCGCCCCTCAGAAATGCTCGGCGGACGGAAAGGAACGTAAAACGACCAACCCTATCGCCGCGGTGCACGGCGCAAGATGAGAATCGAAGCACGCGAAGCATGGGAACGTATCGTAATCGTACAACCAAGTCAGCAGGCAAAATCGTAACAGGAACATACCTGGCACACAACAGATGAGAACTGATGTGGACCAGGAGCGTACAAGCTGTACTACTTATACAAAATACAGGAGTGACACTAGTACAACAGAAGTAACATAGAGTCACACAATACAAGGAGCGTTGTTCTACAGAGGGACACAAAGGAGTGTGCAGAAGGAGAACAAGAGCGCAAAGAACAAGGGAAGGCTAGACTATGATATCATAGTGACATCACAATAAAGATAAAACAAAGGAAGTGAGTACAAGGACGAAATACAATGGGAGTCCAGAGGAGTTCATGATGTCATTGTACAGTGATGTCATAGATAAGAAAGTCCGAGATTGTAAAGATCATAATAATCTAATCTACATAAGTCCAATATATCTTATCTAAAGCAGTCCGTTATCTGCGTGTCCATTGAGCCGCTAAGTGCGCACAGGTCACTTATCAACACCATCCACATCCACAATTGCAAAGCTGACCTGGTTTCGAGCTCACGCAAGAGGGGGGCAGTGGAGAGTGTTAGCAAATTGCGAATAGGGGTCACAGTCCTGCAGATACAACAGGGGCAGCCAAACGCTCTCCACCACCACCAGTCCAACGCAATAGGGCAGCCCCCGAGCGAACAAATTCTTCATCAGCATTCTATGTGTCAGCAAATGCATCGTCGATGCTTTATATATTGTATTGATAATAGTAGGCATTGACGAGAAACCACCTAAGCTGTCGGACTGCGGGCTGAAGCACGAAATGCTTCTCGAGAGGGAATGAGGGGTTTTCGTTTCCGAGACGAGATCACGAGGGGCGACTCCCGGAGCGAGCTGATGAAGGTCGGAAAATATGGAGCCTCATCATCAATCCTGACGAATATTGGCGGGAGAAATAAAGTGTTATGGTCCATTGAAGCAGCTTCGTCCGGATGGTGGCACAAGAGGAACGTCCTGGCAGAGACTGGCCATGGCGGGGATTACCCTTTGACTCGTCTCTGTATCTACAATCAGCAATAGATTTTCGATACACAAATGGCCTCTTCAAATACGGGCCTGCACAGCCGCCGAGGGACCAGCAATGGCTCCTCTTCCTCCAATCCCAGCGGCGCTGAGACCCCAGTCGTCATCCTCCGTGTGCAGGACCTCTCCTGCCAGAACCTAAAATCTAGAGGCATCTTCGGCTATAGTGATCCGTGCGTCTGCTTACTTCTCATTGTCTTCTGGGCGTTGCTTTGCTCACCTTCCCCTCCTCCTGCTCATCCCGCTTATGTAGCTTCGTCGTCGTCTCTATTCTGGGGAAACAGTTCTATACACCAGTGTGGAAGCGCAACTTGATTGTGCTCGAAAAACCCACCAAACCCGTCGCACGGGTGTAGGTTCTGAACGGGTACGACGTCGGGCCTGTACCCGTACTCGGGTCAGGCCACATCAAACTTTTTTCCCCCCAAAGCGGACCCTATACCCCTAGTGTGGGAATCCCATCCCGCCACCCCCTTGGCTTTTATATAAAGTAAGAACACAAGAATGGCACAGTATAACAAGGGTATGAAAGCGTTCGTGGAAGACCACGTAGATGCACGTATTCAGAGCGAAACAAAGAAACAGAGAAAGGGTTGTCTGGCAATACCAATGCGTATGCAGGTAGAAAACTGACCCGGGACTTGAACATGTCACACCAGTGCATCCGCCCAATTCAAATGGCTTAACTTCTCAGTGGTAGTCCCCGCTGAGGATAACGATGCCGAAGATTGCGAAGAGGGAATGACTTCAGTTGGTGACGATTTTTGGGAAGATCTTGCGTGCGCCGGGACTGGCACATCGTCGGGAATGTCGGTGGCGGGTACGACCTGCTCGAGGATTTGAGACGAAGGGTCGTCTTGCAGCATTGGCGTGACGTCAATCTGCGGCCGAAGGCTCTGCGCTACAGGTTCCAGCGCTCGCTTGACCATCTCGATGCTGTCCGCAGCTTGTGCCTGCGATCGAGCCAGAGTCTCGAACACCAACTCTGGCAGCACCTGCGTCTGTGCTAGCGCCTGTGCCCGTGCCTGTATCGATGCCACCTTTGCGAGCTGCATGCACGCATCACGGAATGCGTCGCGCTGCGATGTCGCGGCATTCGCGACGGGATCCCGCGCCAGTATCTCCAGAGTGAGCGTGATGAGGTCCTGCTGTGCGGCAGGCACGAACGCAGGCGAGCCCCGGTTGCCTTGCTGGTCAAACGTGCCGCGGCCAGTGCGATACTCTTCCGTATGACGCGTATCGAAGAGCGCCCGGCGCTCCCGGCGGATCAGGTCGGCATTTTCGGAGGCCCACCACTGCGTGTTCGTGTACCGTAGCATATCTTTGGTGTCCATGAGGAAGCGCACGATGTTCTGCAGCCGTGCGTTGTCGCTGTGGAGATCATAGTCGGGAACATCGCCGCCATCTGCATCAGCTCCAACACGGAGCCGTTTGGCTAGGAATTGCTCGACGGTGATGTCATCCTCAGTGAAACAGACATTGGGGGTCACGAAATCGTCTAGTACACGACGTGGCGGGGTGATCATGAAGGCAGAGACAACCGCCGCTACGCACCGGACGGATAGCGCGACGTCATCATTGGGCGAGTCCCACAACTCATCTATGATCGCCAGCGAGTCGGATGAATTCAGAAGGGGTAGGATCTCCAGGCAGTACTGCCTTCCCACAGCGTAGGGAGCGAGTAGGTCGCGAATGGCACCAGGGATGTAGTAGAGCGCCCTGAAGCAGGCCCGAGTTCTTCGTTGCTGGACGGATTTCGGCAACTGACTCGTGAAAGCTCGTTGTGCCAGCTGAATGATGCTCCACGGCAGCGACGCGTGAAAGTTCGCTGGTCCAGGTAAGGCCGCGAGAACATCGCGAATGGTGCGCTGTGTGTCACTGTTGTTGCGCCTGGCGAGGGCCTTGGACGCACACAGACCGGGAATCCCAGTGACAAATTCCTCAAACTCGTGGTCGTCGTTGACCCAGTGAAGTGTCCGGACGAGCGTATTTTTGTATACGTCCATCGAAATGCGCTTGGCCGAGATCTCGATGTTAGATATCATGCCTTCAGACAAGGACTTGGCCTTGTTCTCATACCGGTCACGGAATGATTTGACCATGCTCCGGTTAACTGCACCCCAACGGTCGTGCAATTGCTTTGCACCACGATAGAGGATCGAAAAGAAGGAGAGTGGGATTATTTGAGCGGAGAACCAAAGAACTGATGTCAAGGGCGTATAATAGGGACAGTCATGAAAGATGAACGGCATGAGAGTAAGGGCGATATACGAGAGGAAGCAGAATCCGACGATCGCGACCGTGAAATATGCGACAGTGTGGTTGGCGCGGAAGGCAAAGGCGACAAGTCCGGCGAAAAACAAGTGCACAGATACGAGGAGAAGGAAAGGCAGTGCCTCAACGAGCCCGGAGATGCGGAACTTGCGCGCGCCTCGGGAAAAGTACTCTCGGATATGGGCACGGACATGAGGTGCGTGATTTTGTCGAACTGCATGGAGGTACTTGTGGGCCCATTGTTGTAAAAGCGTGGCCAAAAGCGCGCATATGAGGCTGAGCACGAGGCTGAGGAACCAGACCGAGTTGATAAATACTACCGACCGAGGAGGGACAAAGGAACTACGGGTGGACGTGTTCGAAATTCCACTAATATCAATGTTGCTCGCGTTGGAAAGTTGTTGGGATATCTGGGTGAGGATGGACTGGGTGATGATGTTGGGATCTTGCTGCAAGTTCGGGTAGCTGACGGCGATAAAAGTAGCCACTGTGGATGAGAAGAGGCCGGTCTATGGGGAAAGTAAGAAAAGATAACCCTCAGGGTTGGTGCAGTGTGGGAACATACAAAAATGAGCATCCTGTCTGCGACTCCCTTCCAATTCTCCACATTGTCTTCGTCGATTTTTTGTGCCTGGGCGATATAGATAGAAAAAATAGCCCCAGAGGAATCATTGTATGTAGCCTTCTCTGGAGTAACTGAGGCATCCCACTTCACGTTCTGGGGCGGACTCTCTTGCTGGGAAACGACCTCACTCATGGGGGACGGAGATGATGAACAACGAACGCTCACGTTCGGATAACACAAGCCCATTTATCCCAAAGTGGTATGACTCAGGCTGTGCCTCCAAGTTCCTTTTCTGAACCAATAACCTTGTACCATTTTTAAAGGGTGCTGTATCCTTGGTTGGACTCTACAGTATTTTTCGTGCTCGTGAAGGGCTAAACTTGCCTAATTTGAATGACTGAGCCACTGAGGGGCGACTACTAACCCAGTCGGACCATTCCAGATAATCGATGACAGTTGTTAGTTCGGCGCTGTGTGAAATACTAGTGCATGCGAGCTGCATGGGACTGGACCATCAGAAGATTTTCTTTGAAGCGATGTATGGTACACTGGCACACGACTTTGCGGTCCCAAGCGCATCGGGGATTGCCGCCATCCGCATGACTCATGTCATCCCCCACCCCCAGGACGTTCCAATAGATCCTCTCAGGCTAACACACAGATGGCCCCTTCAAACACAGCCCCCAAGCACAATCGTATCACTCAACTCTGGACACGCGAGGGTAGCAGCCTCGGAGACTCCACTTCTGGCGAGACCCCAGTTGTCATTCTCCGCGTGCAGGTCCTCTCCTGCCATGACCTGAAAGCTAAAGACAGTAACGGCTATAGTGATCCGTGCGTCCGCTTACCTCTCGTTGTCTTACGGGCGTTGGTTTGCTCACCTTCACCTTCCCGCTCCTCCCGCTTATGTAGTTTCGTGATCGTCTCTATTCTGGGAAAACAGTCATCTACGCCAGTGTGCAAGCGCAGCCTCAATCCCGTCTATGAACAGAAGGACGCGACGTTCGACTTCCCAATTCACATTTCCGAGTCGTTTCTGAACATGCTTGGCACGCTCAATTTCGCCGTCTGGGATCAGGACACGATCAGAAACGATTTTCTGGGCAAATGTTCGTTGCCAGTACACCAGTGGATCCGAGGAACTGCGTTCGCCTTTAACGATCGCAACAATCTGGTACGTCGCTCTATTACCGGATATCAGAGTAGGGATTTTATCTCCCTCCCCAGCCGCTCTCCGTTGACCTCGCTTCCTCACACTCTGCCACACCCGTGTGTGGGACTATGCGCATCAAGGTTGGCTTTGTCCACCCTCACGACTCGACGAGCGTGCCCGACTTTGGGAAAACCTACAACACATTGATCAGCCACGGCGGCATCGTCCTGCTTGAGATCTGTAGCGCAAAGAATCTTCCGAAGCGGGCTAACAGTCAGTTGTTCGACACCCAACCCCACATCGCCACTGATCGGACCATAAGTGACTCACACGGGCTGGGATATGGATCCTTTCGTGGAAGTGTCAATTGGAGAAGAGATCAAACGTACGAAGGTCATCCGGCACTCGCTAGACCCGGTCTGGGATGAGCAACTACTCCTCCACGTGCGTGGGGCCGACCTATCGCACTCTAGTGCTAGTATACAACTCACCGTTATCGACTGGAACAAGCTCACGTTCAACGACCGCGTCGGTCAGGTGGAGATAAATATCGCGGCTATCATTGAGGGGGCCAAGAAGAATAAAGAACCTAACACCGGGCCTTATTCCGTCGACTTTCCCACTATGGTCCGTTTCGACTGTTTTCTCACCAAGAATTCGACGACTGGGTATACGTATCCAACTCTTACATTCCGGTGAGTACCGTGGTGTTGCAATAGCAGATGAAAAAATGATTGCTGATGCTCCTGTGCACAGTGCCAGTTATCAATCGTATGTCACCCTACGGAATCAGGTGGAATAAGGAGCACGACATTGTATCCAAAAACAAAAAAGGAGCATGACACGGAGTGCACGTAAACTATCTCACACGGAGAGCCCACATCAATTCCCAAGTCCGGGACCCGGCTCGAGGCTGTCCTCGCATGCAAACGTCGCCTCTGTGCCTCGAAACAGGCAACTATTAGTCAACGCGTGAGGACGGGATAGGCAATCATCTTTAATGGGCACTCTTCATTGGAGAAGTCGTAGGGTAGTAGCTTATATACCACCTTGTCCGTTTTCTCTACACGAACCGATGAACTCTTGTATTAGCTGGAGTAGCGCTCCGAGCTGTGCCCGGCCCACCGTACAAATAACACCATGGCGGGGAGATCTGCTGCAGTTTCACTTTGTCGACTAGTGCCCTGCCATGAGTGGTTCCTGGGGTCCAGTTTGCGCTTATCATATCATGGCACCTTTACAGTATTTGAGCTACCGTTACAGCAAGATCCATAGCTGCTGTTTTCTGGATTGATCTGAGCGAATAAATTCCGTTTCTATGATATTAAAGTCGTTTGGATACTTTGGTGGACCAGATGCCGTCTTCCCTGCGGACAACAAAAAATTACGTCAAGCCAAATCCACGGATCTGCGAGTCGAGGCCGACGAAATGAAGCAGCTCACTTGTCTCGAGGCGGCCCAGTACCTTGAGAGGTTAGACCAAAACCGAGGAAAAGCGAATACGGCGCCGGACGCGCCAGACGCGCGCAAGAACGACCGCGGAACGAGTCGGTCACTTGCATCCCATGCCAGTGCCTTCGCACCACATGCCACTGCTGCCCCGACCGAGGCATGTAGTCTTCCGCACGTCATGGACGCCGGACATGGCTTATAAATGTACCGAGCGGTCCTCCGCGAGCACGAGCGCAGCCGCCGCCTCTAGTCAAACCGAGACGAACTCGCGCATCGGCGGGCGGAGGGGCGCGGGGCACTCCGCGACCGCGAACCTCGTCACGCGTGGCGGGTCGCGCGTCAGTTGCACGTGCACGTGCAGGCGCGGCGTTCTTGTGAGCATGTCGCCGGTCGGCACTGGGCGAGATGATGAATAGGTTGAGAGACAAAAAAGAGACAAAAAAAAAAGCGGGTATGGTCACGGTGTAGATGGCTAGCAAGCCCTCGCCCTCCAGACTGCTTCATCGGGTACTCTGCGCGGAGCCTCCGCGATAATTGGATTGGGAGACTTTTGGTTCCGTCATGCCTTGGCCAGTAGCCAAATATGGAAATGACGGGGATTGCGCCCTCCAGTACCTGACGAACGACTCGGATACCTCTTCCAGTTCTCTGCCTCATTATCGAGACACGCCCACAACTCGAACCTCCACCTTAGGGGCACACCATATTTCATATAGTCAGCGATAGAGAAACAGCCTGAGATGGCCTCTTCAAACACAGCAGCCCTCAAGTTTGGTCGTACCACTGGCCCTCAACCTTACACCCGGATTCCCACATTTGAGAGTAGCAGAGACTCCTCTTCTGGAGATACCCCTGTCGTCATCCTACGCGTGCAGATCTTCTCCTGCCACCACTTGGAAGCCAAAGACCGCAACGGCTATAGTGATCCGTGTGTCCAACCTCCTGTTATCTTCTGGCTTTGGTTTGCTGACCTTCCCCGCCTCTCCGCTCCTCCCGCTCATGTAGCTTCGTTGTGGTCTCTTTTCTGGGAAAACAGTCATCTACGCCGGTGTGCAAGCGCAGTCTCAATCCCGTCTATGAAGCGAAGGACGCGACGTTTGACTTCCCAATCTTCGTGAACAAGCTGAGCGCGCTCGAGTTCGTCGTCTGGGACAAGGACATGATCAAAAACGATTTTCTGGGCAAATATTCGTTGCCAGTACACCAATGGATCCGAGGGACTGCGTTCGCCTTTAACGATCGCAACAATCAGGTTCGTCACTGTACTGCCGAAGATAAGAGTAGGGATTTTACCCCCCGCCCCCCAGGACTTCTCCGTTGGCCTCGATTCCTCACCCCACGGGACTATGCGCATCAAAGTTGGCTTAGTCCACCCTCCCAATGCGACGAGCCTCCCCGACTTGGGGAAAACCTACAACACATTGATCAGCCACGGCGGAATTGTTCTGCTTGAGATCTGTTGCGCGAAGGACCTTCCGAAGTGGCCCAACAGTGAGTTGTTTGACTCCCAACGTCACATCGCCGCTTATCGGACCGCAAGTGACTTACACGGGCTGGGATATGGATCCTTTCGTGGAAGTGTCGATTGGAGAAGAGGTCAAACGTACGAAGGTCATCCGGCACTCGCTAGACCCGGTCTGGGACGAGCAACTACTCCTCCACGTGCGTGGGGCCGACTTATCGCACTCTAGTGCTAGTATACAACTCACCGTTATCGACCGGGATAAGATCACGTCCAACGATCCCGTCGGTAAGGCAGAGATAAAGATCACCACCATCCTTCAGGGGGCTGAGAAGATGAAGAAAGAACTTAATACCGGACTTTATTCTGTCGACTTTCCCACCATGGTCCGGTTTGAATGTCTTCTGACCAAGATTTCGAGGAGGGCGTGTACGTCTAATCCAACTCTTACATTCCGGTACGTACCGTGGCATTGCAATAGCAGATGGAGAATGATAGCTAATGTTCCTGTGCACAGTGCCAGTTATCAATCATACGTCACCCTACGGAAACAGGTAGAACATGGAGAGTGACACGGAACGCACGGGAACGATCCCACACGGAGAGCCCACATCAGTTCCCAAGTCTCCCAGCTTGAGGTCGTCCTCGCACGTAAACGCCGCCCCTTTGCCTCGAAACGAGCAACTATAAACTTGAACGCGTGAGGATGGGACAGGAAATCACCTGTAATGAGCAGGGAAGTCATAGGGTACTATAGTTACTGGCTGGGATACCTCCGTGTCCTCTTTCTAGCCACACGAATCGCGAAGAACTCTCGCCTCACCGCGCGCATCACTTCACGACAAGGAGATCTACTGCAGTTAGTTACAGTTTTCTGTCGATCTGAGCATGTTTGCGAATCAGTTCCAGTCCTACACTCTTAACCAAGTTGGCAAACATGAGGTGCATGATTTCGTTGAATCATCTGGAGCCTGGTATCTGCGAGCCCATTGTTTCAAGAGCGTGGCAATGGGCGCACATATGAGACTGAGCACGAGGCCGAGGAACCAGACAGAATTGACGATTACCACGGCGGAGGCGGAGGGGTTGAAACTTGAAGTGAAGGAACGACCAGTCTTTCAACCAGGAAGTCGTAGTACTGTTGCCTGTTCTCGATATCATCGACAGAGAGGGGTCCGCCAGACTGCATGATCGTACCACGGAACAGCCCATCTTGCTTTCCGTCAGCATGTGCATGGTCACTGAGACGGCACCTGCGCATTCTCCCCAGCTGCGCCCCAAGTGAGCCGACGAAGCCCAGCATAAGATGTTGTCACTTTCGAAGGGTCACCACCGAACTCTGTGATATAGGTCTGTACCCATTTCAAGGCCATGCACTCCAAGATGCACTCTGCATACTACGTAAGTGGAACATACTGGGCCGGAGCTGAACGCTATCTACTCAACGATCTTTCAGGCCAAGATTCCCGACCTTCGCCGCTTTAACCTCCTTTCCGGACAAGAAACCGAGTGCTGCGAGGAAAAAATAATGACTAGAAATAAGTAGGAGACAGTAACTCGTCATACCGGAAGGGCTTGAATTAAATAATCGTATTTGAGAACGCCATCACTTCAGGGACAAGTTTCGGGATATGGGAACTCACCGATAGTTCATGCTAGTTCAACGAAAACGACTGGCTGGCCAAGATCAATGGACTAGGGGTCCAGCTCGTTCGGAAGCGTCAGACGTTGCTGTGGGGTAAGCCTTGCCATAGTCTTGGACTTAATAGACGCCTTCATAGGGCGGAACCGGTTCTTGCTGGTGTAACCGTCGTTCGTTTGTCCTGTGAACACGACGGTCTTCAAGATATACGTTGGACGGTGAAACAAGGTGCTCACGGCAGGCGTGCATAAGGGATACCCAAAAACGCATCCGTGGCGCTATTTCGGAGACCAACGAACATTCCATTGTCGAGGGAGATCCGAGGCTCGGAAGAATCGGCGGGGGGTACTGTTGCCAGTGACCCCGTTTCAAAGTTCATTTGATCCGACGCCAGGTAGTGATTGGAGTCTTGTATTGCCTCGCTCAACTGAAGAGGGCACAACAGAGAGTGCGTGCGAAGCGAATATGACCAAGATATTGCAACAGGCGCAGTGTTATGGCGATCTGACACACCAGAGTAAGATAAACAGCTGCATTGAGTCGTAAGGAATAACTTGCCTGACACACCAGAGTAAGATAAACAGCTGGGGTGCCAGGTGTGCGCATAGCGTACTTAAATACATCGTAAGGACAGTAGGTAGATGTTTAGCAAACCAAACAGTAACGACAGTGAACAGTAGGGGTTGTCCCTGATCATACGCATAAACTAACAGTTCGAGAAAACATGTGTTTGTATCCTAAGAAACCAAATGATCGTGTTACGAGTTCCTGCTCGTATCTCATCTCTTCTCCCTTCATACATCAGGCACGATTGACTTCGGCATACTCGGGCAGTCCACACGTGAACGCGTGAACGCGCAAGTACACGCACTTGAGGTGCGGTCGATTCCCGAACGTCGAGACGTTGCGCGCGTGAGCGCACAGTATCTCAACACAAGATGCCATGTTTCATTAGTATGGTTCGAGAACTACTTCTTGGGGACGTGTGGAGACGTGGAGCAGCCCGAGAGAAAGGCTGTAAGCAGCCCTCAGCCTTCCTTGGCAGAAGCACAACGAATTCCTCCGTGTACAGAGTTCAGCGTAACGAGTTGCAGATCGGAAGCCAATCCAGTGCACGGAATCCAAAGATGGAAGAATTGATGCATGTACAGATCTAGAACGAATCCTGCATTCACATCAAACAAGTGTTGCACAACAAGGCACGATAAATCAGATGCCCACGGACTCGAACCATTCCATGCTGAGTTATGTCACGCCGCACGGAGTTTGCGTTTACGAATATTGATCGGGGTCATGCTGGCGGCTAACTGCAATTCGTTATCGCCAGGGAAGACTGGACCGCCTTCCGGGATCCAGTATATGTTATGCTAATGCCCACAGCAGTTCAGAAATTAAGGGCTTGTCCAAGTGCAGACTGCTGCAGAGAATGGGGCATCACGTGAGAACGCATTATCCTGGTTGGGGGAATGATGTCCCACGGGCGCTCAACACCATCTACTGAGACAAGCTTGGTGACAAGTGATGCGTTCTTCGCACCCTCAAGTGGTTGGCCCATGACCGAGGAGAAGCTTGTACACGCACCGAACAGGGACGCAAGCAAGAGCAGGCATGGAGCGAGCACGGACACTTGTGTATCACACCTCTCTCAAGCAAATTCCGCCGCTATCTCAACACAGGCAGGCAATGGCCCTACAGTTAAACGTGTGAGTTATTCATACAGGAAATTCCAGGCTCCCAAAGGCAGGCGGTATCACGCATCCTCTGGATGTCGTACCCTTCCCCACGCTCTATAAACTGCCGTGCGCGTTCGAAGCGCAGCACGGGCACCGCGTGGTCCTCCTGCGCGAATACGAGCGCAACCGCCCTATCACCCTCCTCGATCTGCGCAGCCTCCACTCCAACCGCGAAGAACTTGCGCATCAGCGGGCTCAGCGGCGCGTGGAAGCCTGCGATAGTGATCTCCGTCCCGCGCGCCCCTGTCTGCGTATCCTGCGGGGGCGACAGCGCCGTAGAACACACTGGCGGGTCGCGCGTCAACTCCGCGTGCAGATGCGGCACGTCTGCTAGCATGCGTAGAGTGTATTGCAGAGAGGCTTGATCGCAACGCTCGTCAGGCGATGTCGCAAGCCCCTGGAGTAGCGCGAGACCTCGGTATACCCGCGCAACGTCGTGCCACCGCTCAGGAACGAGGAAATCCCTGACTCGCACAGAGGAGAAGGTGGAGTTTGAAGGCCGCAGGGCGAAACTTTCCGGGTAGCCGCGAGAGAGGGGCTAGCTCTCAGGGTAAGTTGGTCTTGCAACACGGCGCCGTAAGAGTCACATTGCCTGCGTTGGGAGGGCTGTGGCATGAGAGACGAGAACAAGGCGTGGGTGTCGTGTATATCTGTGATCGTTGGGTCCTCTCGTGTCTCGGCGTCGCTAAAGACCTCGACGGCTAGCAAGCGCTCGACTTTAGCCCAGGAAAGTAGGGAGTGTGGAAGGTACCTTGAATATATTGCTCGTCCAAACGTCAAACTTCATAGGGGACTCTGCGTGAAGACGGGGACTAAAAGTAAGAGAAGTGAGTGAGAAGGTTCCGTTTCTTTGCAGTCCATGTAACGACATTGGTGAGGCGCACAGACGCGCACAGACCTCTATGCATGCACATGAGCACGAGGGAAGTGAAACCAACGACCAAACCTGAAGGCCGTCAGGCGCGGCGAGGTAGACCAGTGCAAGGACCAGTGACTAGTGACGCTCTAGAGGTACAGTGGGTCTATACAAACAACTATTTGCCAGTTACAGTAGAGCAACTTAAACGTGTGACTATGGATCACCGGAATAAGTAGTACGTACCGGATGACGGACGTACGGATGACCTCTTTCCAAATGACACTTCCACGAAAGGGTCTGGACGGCGCAGAGTAGGGTCATGCAGTCCCGTTTGTGAATATGCGAATTTTATGTCTATTTAAGAGCTATCACACAAGAAAAAAAAATTGTGAAAAAACTTAACCTTCGACCACGTCACTTAGTGTGTATTCCGAGTCAGCGTATTTTTAGAACCTGGGTGTCAGCGCTACTAACAGTGATCCAGTGATCCCCCACGCTCCTCGCGCATTGTGCGGCATTGACAGAACTGCTCTGGATTGACATCGAATTCAGTGACGGTCATGAAAATGACGCTATCACGCGGTGCCAGTGCTGAGTCTTCTCCAAGTCCTTTGTGCCTACCATGTTTTTGGCTCAGTGATTGGATCTGACTTAGATGTGCCGGAATATGGTTCCGACGACCGCAAAGGACGGACCAAGTATAGTCAAATGGTCCATATTGATTGAGGATTGCACCTGTCAATTTGCTTGTCACTGTACTTGTCAAGCAAGGCCTAGGAGCAATCAGGCCTTGACAATCTCGCGCGCATCAAGTTTTTGCTCTCCCGCGGTATTCTCGGTAAGACTGTAATAGGTATTAGGGGATTGGGAGATAATCTTAGCTGACCACTTTCAAAGGACAACAACTAAACAACGCCGAGGTACCGGTAATACATGAATTTCCAAATTGTTCAGTTGACCGTGTGGATCTTGTCTGGCCACGCCCTTCATTTACCCATCATGGGAACAAGAACCATAGATCTCAACTTGACACATCTGACGTAGAGCGCTTGGTGTCATCTAATAAATCCGCACTCGCAATTTCTGCTTGTGCGCTCCCACTAGCCGACTTCCCCACATCAAACACCAAGCTCCACATTGTCACTATGACTCGGATTGCCACGCAACAACATCCGTCACAGAATGCAGGCGATGGTACCACCGCTCCGAAGGAAATCACTTATAGTGACTCTTCTGGAACCATCTTCTCTATGTATATCAATCGTGCCCTAGAGTTTGACGATGAAAATGTGGAGAATTGGAAGGGAGGTGCAGATAGCATCCTGCTTTTTGTACGCTTCCGCGCCACTTCCAATGATGACTGTTGTACGCTTACTTCAAGCCCTTGCTTTCCAGACTGGCCTTTTCTCTTCTACAGTCGCCACTTTTATCGCTATGAGCTACCCGAACTTGCAGCAAGATTCCAACATCTCCACACAGTCCCTCCTCGTAAAGATATCTCAACAAATTTCCAATCCTAACGGTACCAGTCCCGCTGCGAGTTTGTCCACCTTCACCCCCCCTGCTTCGGTGGTATTTGTCAACTCGGTCTGGTTCCTCAGCCTCGTGCTCAGCCTCACATGCGCCCTCATCGCTACACTCTTACAACAATGGGCCCGCAGATACCTCCAGATGATTCAACGAAATCATGCTCCTCACGTCCGTGCCCATATCCGAGAGTACTTTTACCGAGGTGCGGGCAAGTTCCGCATCTTCGGGCTCGTTGAGGCGCTGCCATTCCTTATTCTCATATCCGTGCTCCTGTTCTTCACCGGACTGGTCGTCTTTGCATTCCCCACCAATCACACCGTCGCCTTCGTCACCCTCGCAATCGTCGCCATCTGCTTGATCTTGTATATTGCCCTCAGTCTAACGCCACTCAAATATCATGACTGTCCCTATTACACACCATTTACGTCACTCATTTGGTACTCCGCTCAAATAATCCCACTCTCTTACTTTTCGGCCCTCTATCATAGTACAAAGCTATGGTACGACCGCTGGGGTTCAGATGGCGAGAGCATGGTGAAATCGTTCCGTGACCGGCAAACGAAAAAGGCCAAGTCCTTCTCAGAAGGCATGACAACCGAGTTCGAGAGCTCCGCTAAGCGCGTTTCGATGGTCATATACAAAGAAACGCTCGTCCGGACACTTAACTGGCTCAGCGAGGACCACGACTTGGAGAAATTTGTAACTGGGATCCCCGGTCTGTCCGAGTCCGAGGCCCTTACCACGCACGACAACGGTGACACTCAACGTACCATTCGTGATGTTCTCGCCGCCTTACCTGGACCAACGAGTTTTCACGCATCGCTTCCGTGGAGCATCATTCAGCTGGCACAGCGAGCTTTCACAAGCAAGCTGCCAGAATCCATCCAGCAACCAAGAACTCGGGCCTGCTTGAAGGCACTCTATTATATTCCTGGCGCGATTCGCGACATACTCGCACCGTATGCTGCGGGGGAACACCATTTCTCGGATATTCTGCCGCTTCTGAACTCCCCAGAGTCGCTGGAGGTCATTGAGGAGTTGTGGGACACGTCTGATGAGGACGTCGCGCTTTCCGTCCGGTGTGCCGCGGCGGTGGTCACCGCATTCATGATCATCCCCTCTGGTCGTATGCCTGACAATGTCTCGACTCTCAATGTCGGTCCCATCTGGGACGACGATGCGGGCAAGAAGTTCCTGACTAAGCGACTTGGTGATCGTGCCAACACTGACGGCGGGGTCGGTCCTGGATTCCACCCCCGCAGCGACAGCGGGCGGCTGCAGAACATCGTGCGCTTCCTCTCGGACATCAAGAACTCGCTACAAGACATGAATACGCGGTGGTGGGCGTCCGACAATGCGGAATCGATCCGCCGGGAGCGCCGGTCGCTCCTCGAGACGCGTCATGCGGTAGTGTACCGCCCCGGCCATGGCACGTTTGACCAGGACAGGAACCGGGAGTCTCCCGCGTTCGTGCCTGCTGCGCAGCAGGACCTCATCGTACTCACACTTGAGATACTGGCGCGGGATCCCGTCGCGAATGTCGCGACACCGCGCAACGATGCATTCCGTGAAGCATACAAGCAGTTCAAGAAAGTGGCGTTGACACAGGCGTTGGTACGGGCACAGGCGTTGATGCGGGCACAGACGCAGGCGCCACCACAATCACAGGCAGACTACGAGACTCGGGCTCGAATACGGGCGCAAGCTGCGGACAGCTCCGACATGGTCAAGCGCGCGCTGGGACCCGTTCTGCAGAGCCTTGGGCTGGAGGCAGTCGAGGAGGCAGCCGAAATACCTCCGCTGCAAGGTGACACATCTCCACCTCACATAGTTGTGGAGGCCATGCCTGACACGGCCGCGACGTCTGTCCGTCCCGATGATGCTCCGGGACTCCCGGAGCATGCCGCACCTGCTCAAAAATCGCCGCCGCCGGGGCAAGTGGAAGCCATTCCCTCTCTGCCATATTCGATGGCGTCATCCTCGGCGTTCGGTCAGGCCGACGCTGTGGAGTCGGGCGATTCGCCTGTGTGACGTGATCAAGTCCGAGTAACGAAATCTTGCTTGGATCGTCACACGTATAACTAATAGTATGTCGCGGCTGGCATTTTTTTCCTTTGCTTCATTTCCTTCTGAAAAGTATGAATGATTCGGTATCACTGTACTGACATATACATGCTCAGCCATAAACACCTTTCTCCTGTTACTGTACGATTGGGAGTCTCGTATTATCTCCTATAATCTAGAGGACGAAAGCCATCACGATGGCACGCCTACATTTTTGTAGTTACTTCTTGTCTTCGTTTCATTGGCCTCAACCAATGCCTCGACTCCAAGATCGACTCTCGCGTCCGAGCAAGACTCGGAGTCTGGTCTACCAAAAACGTGTTCTCAATTGGTCAAGACCATAGAATCGGAACAGATTCAAGTCTCAGATCGAACAGAGAACTGCCACGCAAATAAGGAAATCAAGCTTGATATGATGGAGAAACGCGATCTGGGTCCGAGTCGCTGAGTCGCCGTCCCAAGAGTTGCGATGACTCGGATCGACCAGTTACACTACACTACAGATCCCCTAGCACACCCACACCCTGTTCCTTAGGCCATTGTTTGTCTCGCGGACTGTTCGAGAACCTGGAGCCGAGAACGCCCCGTCGTACACATTTTTGATACGATCCACGCGGTCGTTTTTCTTACGGCGTTGTTGTCCACGTTATCAGAGGGCCTTGAGAGGGGCTCTCGGTGCGTCACCACTGGCGCCCGTCAGACAGTCCTCGCCTCTTCCCTTACCCATTCCATGGCGCATGCGCGCATGCTGTGAGTTTCTATGCGGAGAGGATCCACCGTCAAGGGAAAGAAAGGGGAGATATCTTTCGGGTGCCCCGACTTTTTGAGGTGGAGAAATAGGGCGATCGGGCGCGTCAATATCCAGCAGTAAGGAGAGGGCTTAAATACAAAGGGGACCAGTAGCTACATCAGAGCCAAGTGGGAGGAATGAGCGAGACATGTGAGGAAGGTAAAGAGATGGTACAAGGAGGTTGATACAATGATATACGAGACTCATATGATACACTAAGGTACAATTGGTCGAGACAAGTGGCAAGGGAAAGGTGACATGAAAGAAACTGAGAGATCAATGCGGAGTTGGAGAACCGTGGTGTAGCGCTAAGATAAAGAAGCATCGTGGCTGATGTGATCAATAAGTGCGAAGTAGTGATGGATAAGAGCGTCAGGAGGGGCGGGGCGCAACCTGTCTATGAGGGTCTTTCGAGCCGTTTGCAGGGGCAGGGGCCATGATGACCATCCATTCGTGTGAGTCGGGCGATGAGAAAGTGTGTGCGAGGTGAGAGGGAAGCGTAAGATTGTCCGATGGTGGGCGATGGGGAGATGCGGAACTCGAATCCGAAATGCAAGCCCGGCGTCAAACCGGATGGCGAAAGTACCGGAAGTTGGGCGCTTTCGGGTTCAGCTCTCCGGCTATTTTACAGTGGGCGGAGTGCTGCGCCCGTTGATGCGATTTTTTTTTTTTGGGATTTGCGGTATTATACGCCTGCTCCAGTGAAGGGCGCACATTATAGATGATAGGCTGTCCCCCCGTGTCGAGGCGTGGCAGTGGCGATTGCACGCGATGTCATGAGTGGATCGTCTCAATAGAAGGCATCGAGTTGGGAGACTTGTAGACTCTCGGCACGAGATCGTTTGCGTTCGGTCCGTGTCATTCTCCACCTAATTCCGTATCGCGATGTCCCATTGAAAACCGGCACTACGCCAAGGAGCATCAGTAATCGTTTATCCACCTGCAAGCGCAGTACCACGACGCTCACCGGAGGGTGATAATTGGAACAGTCTCATACACCCGCCCTGTTTTTTTGGTCACGTTCAGAGGAAGCTCGAAGTCGCCGATAGTTGGCAAGTCGTCAGGATAAAGCTCGGCGTGACGGCCTTTCTTTGCAGCCCTCTCAACGAGAGTAGCGATAGGTATCTCTGCCCCACCAACGTAGTCGTTGCGCGTAATCTTATCTCTGTCGAAAACGGCGATCCGTATGGCTTGCGATAGGTCATGTTCGCTGACGCGGAAAGACAACCGCTCATCCCAGACTGGGTTTCGCTCGTGCGAGATGACTGTCGTACATTGAGCCCGTTCTCCAATTGACACTTGCACGAAAGGGTCCATATCGAAGCCCGTGCGAGTCACTTGCGGACCGATCAGCGGCGATGTGGCGTTGGAAGTCAAACAACTCACTGTTAGGCCACTTCGGAAGATCCTTTGCGCATATGATATCGACTATGACTGTGCCGACGTGGTTTTTGTCTGTAACTGGGGGTGCCCGAACTTGAACAGCGCTCTTCAAAGCGTTGTAGATTTTCTCGAAATCGGGCTGACTCGTCGAGTTGAGGGGTACAAAGCCAACTTTAATGCGCAGAATCCCACGAGGTGAGGATTTGAGGTCAACGGGAAAGTCCTGGAGGTGGGGTAAAATCCCTACTCTTATCTCTGGCAGTAAAGTGACGTACCTGATTGTCGGGAACGTTAAAGGCGAACGCAGTTCCGTTAAACCACTGGTCTATAGGTAACGCGTAATTGCCCAAAAAGTCGTCTTTTCCGATCAGGTCCTTGTCCCAGACAGCGAACTCGAGTGTGCTAAACTTGTTGACAAGGGACATGTAAATTGGGAAGTCGAACGTTGCCTCCTTCGCTTTATAGACGGGATTGAGGTTTTTCTTGGACACCGGTGTCTTGGACTGTTTTCCCATGAGAGAGACCACCACATAGCTACATGAGTGGGAGGAACGGGGAGAGGGGGAAAGTCATCAGAGCGATGCCCAAAAGATAACTAGGTAGGTAAACACACGGATCGCTTTTGCCGTTACTGTCCTTGGCCGCCAGATCCTGGCAGGAGAGGACCTGCACGCGGAGGACGACGACTGGGGCTTCGCCAAGATTGGGGGAAGATGAGTCACTGCTGGTCCCACGGCCAAAGATGCGGGTAGGTTTCACGGTACGAGTGGGCTCGAGGACAGTCTTCGTGGAGGCCATCGATACCTATTTCTGGCCGAGATAGGCCGGAGTGAGGTGTCGGATGAAGTGGGCAAGGGGAACAGACCCTACTGTAGTTGCTCTCACCCCGCTTTTTGGCGCTTGTCTGTATCTAGGTGAGCGGACTTCAAATCGGGGATCATGGCCGGAGATTCTCAATACGCCAATGGAACAACAGGAGCCTTACTATGTACTGCAATGTGTTCAAAGATCTGGATACTGGTAGGAGTACGTCTTAGGGTATCCTGGTGTGTGAATATTCGCCCTAGCCAATGTGCACTAATTCAAACAGACATTATAGCAACCGCTGCGCTGACCGCAGTGGCGAGGATAGGGATCATTTGTTTGTCGAACAACGCTTTTGCCCCACCGGAGCCCGAGTTGTGCTGTGAGCCAGTGGTGTCCCTCCCGTTCAGACGTGTTGCGACAAATTCGGCGTGCGCTGCAGCGGGATCAGTCATAGGGAGCAGTTGAATGTATGGGTTGTCGGTGTTGGTTGTGCCATCGACAAAGTCCCCGTAATCGATGAGTAGGTATACGTTGGTCACTGGATCGTTGAGTGAGATTCTGTGAGAGCTGCCGGTGATGAAGCAAGGACAGAGATCCACATACACCATGCCATGCCGAGAATCATGTCGTATGTCGAGTCTTCCGCTCCAGCGATCAGTGGTTGAAACTTGGAACCTCGTGGGTCAGCATAACACCAATTCCTACCGGGACGACACACGCACTGGACCGAAACAAATATCATTTCCATCGTCGTCCGTACCTTTCCGATTTGTGTCGAGTGGGTGGACGTGATACGACTGACCACCAATCAAGAATGTCACGTTGACCTCAGCATCGCAATCAATGACCCAGATGTCTCCGTGATAAGACTGAAGGTTCTTCAACTTAGCACCCTTGGCACCGGAGTACATGGCGTGTGCAACTTCACTGTAATATCCCACGTCCTCATCCTGTTTTAAATAGGTTGGAGAACGTACCTGGGTACTTGCGGCAATGTGAAACCAGTGTCAATGCCCGCCACCAACTGACTCGCATTGTGTGTCGGGGCATCAACAGCATTGGACTTCACGTTGACCGCCTTCCCATTTGGGCCAATAATCCCATTACTATCCAAGGTAATCAGCCAATGTTGATCTTGAGAAAGGTTTCTCTGGAGCGCCAAAACCGGGACCCTGGGCTGATTCGAGATGTTCGAATACTGGGGGAGTACCTCGCCGATAGTCATGGCGCCGATATATGCCTCCGCGGTGTCATTTGGTCGGTTGAGGAGGACGGTGAGATAGTTGGGTGTGGTCAGGTTCTGGCGGAAAATGCGATCGAGTGGTGTGTCGCCAGAAGACTGGTTATTGAGAGCGTTATGAATAACAGACAGAGTGTTGGGGCCGAGGCCGATCAATCCCGTACCATCCCGTGCATTACCCCTGGAAGGCACCTCGACTACCAAAGGCCGTCAGATGACCGACAGGATGAGTCCAAAAACGTACTAAATGCTTGATCTGGAACTGTAAAGCCAAGGACCTCCAGCTGCGCCGTTTTGACCGGGCCTGAGGAAAATAACGTGTAAAATATTGAGCTCGAATCTCTAGCATGATGGTTGACGTGCACACCTGCTTCCGCGCCAATGGCATATTGGATCGCGGTAGAGACACCCGTGTCATTAGCCTTGGGTACGGAACCCGCGACCCACAAATCAGAGCTGGGGGTCGTAAAGAGAGAGTAAGTGGATATAGAGATGTATGAATAAATCTGTAACCCACCTTCCCGTGTCTATGATGACAGAATATTGACTCCCCCCCAAAATGATGTTGACGTAGTAGTTCCCATTGAAAAAGTCGAGCCCGGAAGTGGGATTACGCGCGAATGGATTGTGCAGTGGTCCAGAACTCCGGGAAAGGTTGATGCAAGTAGCCACGGATCGTTGAGTGGCATGAAGCAAGGCGGGGAGTACAATGGATAATCTTGGGGGGAGCATGGTTAAGGTGAGGTCTTCTGCGAAGACATCGTATTTGTTCTAAAGTCCTTCAAGGCAGTTCGCGGGTCTAAGGCGAAGCGAGGCATGAGCGGTGCCTTGGAACAATGTCGAAGTCTTTGAGAGTGGGCGGGCGGGGCGGCACGTGCCCATTCCTCGCTTTCCAACCAGTCTAAAGAACCGGATCTTTTAATGTTTAAGAAAAGAATAACATCCTCTCTTCTAAAACACATCCCCGATTCCTCCTACTCACAAGTTAACTGTAAGCGCGCCACGCATACTCGATGATCCAAATCGGGCGGTCTGCCCTAATTTTGAAGGGAACGAATCGGACTTCCTGAGCCAAACCGTGATCAACGCCCACCCAGGCATAGATCCGCTCACTAAAGAAGGGGCCGCTCAACAACTGAGAGAGGCGTGGACCAGAGAGCACAACAATAAGCCTGGAAGGCTGGAGCGATCAACTTCAGCAGGGTCCCCACTCCTCGACCAGCGCTGCACGGACCCTTCCCTCGGAGAAGCGAAGTTGCGGTCGGCAAAGATAGACGCTGAGCGCGCCTTGATTGGCAAGGAGGTTGCTTGACTTAAGGCCGTGTTTGACTCAAGGACGGAAGTGGGATCGGGCCAATCCGAGTCGCAGCTCGAATACTACTTAGAGCCTGTCCGGCGGCGAAAGAGGAAGCGTGGGTGGTACATGCGAGCTCTTTCGTCAGGGCGGGAGAAAGAGGTGGCACGTGATTGCGAAAAGAATCCCCACCCGAACGCTCCTTTGCAATTTGATTGCAAATATATAATTATGTAACTTGTCGCGTATAACTACAGTAAGCGTGACCTCACCGCCAGCGCTGGCCCTGAACTGAACATGATCGAAGAAGGCAGCCTTCTCTGAACGACCTCGCTGCGCTGCAAGTTGTATCATCGCAGAGCTTACGGGCACTTACATCGCGATCAAGTCCCGAAGTGCACGCAAGGTCTCATCCGGGATGCGATGGAATGGCACCGGGGTCCTTGCCGGGGTCTCAAGTACAGTAGTGGTGGGATCCTAGATACACACAAAAGCGTATGAAAAAACTGTACATTTTGTTTCTGTAATCTGAATGCCCAGTTGTCAATCAAAAGTCGTGTATGTGTTGTATTAGGATTTAGTGAGGTCGGCAGCTTATGTATGAGAGGAACACGAGTGGATGGGAGTATGGAGTAGAGCTTATGCTCCTATCTCCGCAGGTACTGGTGATTATCCAGTTTGTCTATAATTTAGCGATTACATAATCAACTGGTCTGGCCTCGGGTTGTCCGTTCCGGCAACGTTCCGGGCTCGATCCCAATATGTCAATCAAAAGTCGTGTATGTGTTGCAATGAAGCGATGCTTATTTGTGTCACACCTACAAAAACGTAGTACACCATTACTTACTCGTATTTACACTATGTGAGTAACTTATGACTTCATTGTTGTCATTGCCCAGCAAGAAAGTCCATTTACAGAAACTGTCCAGCAACGAAAACACTCGGGCTTGCTTCAAGGCACTCTACCGGTACTATATTCAAGTTCCTGGCGCGATTCGCAACGTACTCGCGCCGTACGCTGCGGGGGATGACCATTTCTCAGAGATCCTACCACTTCTGATCTCCCTAGAGTCGCTAGAAATCATTGACGAGTCGTCCAAATGGCAACGTCGCACATTCCGTCTGCTGTGCCTCGGCGGTGGTCACCGCATTCATGATTACCCCCCCCCCCCCCGTCGTATGCTTGACAGTTTCTCAACTCCCATCGTCGGTTCCGTCTGGGACGACGAGATGGGACGACGAGACTGGCAAGAAGTTCCTGACTAAGCGACTCGGTGATGGTGCCGACGCTGACGACGGCGTCGCTCCTGAATACCACCCCCACAGTGACAGTGCGCGGATGTAGAACATCGTGCGCTTCTTCGTGTACATCGATGTCACGCTATAGTACCCGAACGTGCAGCGCTGGACGTCGGACTTGATCTACAGGGAGTGCCGGGGGCCCTTCGATACCAGTCATATGGAAGCGTACCGCACTGGTCGCGGCACTTTTGACTGGAAAGGCGACCGGGGGTCGCCCACGCTCGTGCCTGTCGTGCAGCAGGACACATCACACTCGCTCTCGAGATACTGGTGCGGGAACCCAGGCTGTGGACAGTTTTGAGATGGTCGAACGCACGCCGGAACCCTGCAGAGCCTTCGGCCGCAAACATTTGAAATCCCCACGCCGCATGACGACAGTCACCCTCTCAGGTGCCTGTGCCGCTGATCCTGCTGGCCACGGCTGCAGCGACGATCGGTCTCGACAGTGGGCTACAGTACAATAGTTTGATTCCCGCACTATTCGAGAACCTCGAGTCGAGAACGCCTCGTCGTCGTACATATTTTGATGCGATCAACACTGTCATTTTTCTTACGGCATTGTTGTCCAAGTTATCAATGAGGCCTTGAGGGGTTCTCGGTGCCAAGCTCGGTACGCCACCACCTGTTAGACAGTCCTCGCCTCTTCACTTGCCCACTCTATGGCGCATACGCGCATGTTCAGGTTCTACGTGCTCGAGTAACGACAAAGACTAATAACTGGAGAGCCTGAGACTCTGAACACCTTTCGACTGAGACGAGTATCACACGAGTTACAATGAAGGAAAAGGTGCCGCCGCTATTCCTACGGGCCAAAGGGTTTACTCCACGCGGGCGGTATCCAACTGGGATGTAGAGTATAGTATATTAATGTGGTACTTGGTATTCCGGAACTGAAGCACCGGCAGGATAGGACACGATGTCGTATCCTGGTGACCCCTGTGATCATCGCTGCCCTCGGTGATCACAACTGTGGAACGGTGGCGTTGTAAAAACACTGAGCGGTCCTGGCGAGTTCATAGGCGCCCGCTGTTGGGCCTGACTTTCGAGAAGACCACATAGTGAATAGATGGAGAAAGATTGACTCAGAGCGCACCTATATTCAGTAGTAAGGAAAGGGTTAAATACAAAGAGGACCAGTAGCCACGTCAGAGTCGAGTAGGTAGGGATAAGAGAGAGAAGGGAGGAAGGTAAAGAGGTGGTACAAGGAGATTGATACAAGGATGCGAGACGCATACTATGCGTCGAATAGATACTCGCGTTCTGCGCAACCCGTCTATGAGGGTCTTTTGAACCGTTTGCAGGGGCAGTGGCCATAATGACCATCCATTCGTGCGGAGTGAGTCGGGCAACGAGAAAGAGAGGGTGTATGGGAGGTGAGAGTGAAGCGTTCCAATGGTGAGCGATGGGGAGATGCGACGTCAACTTGAATCCGAAATGCAAGCTAGGCGTCAACCGGATGGTGAAAGTACCGGAAACTGGGCGATTTCGGGCTCAGCACTCCGGCTGTGGCATTACAGTGGGCAGAGCGCTGCGCCAGTTGATACGATATTTTTTGTGATTTGCGTCCGAGTCATTCTACGCCTGCTCCAGTGAAGGACGCACTTTATAGATGATAGTCCCCTCATGTGTTGACCGATAGTTGCCCGTGTCGAGGCACGGGGGTGACGATTGCATGCGATGACGACATGAGTGGATTGTCTCAATAGACGGCATCGAGTTGGGAGACTTGTAGACTCTCGGCACGAGATGGTTTGCATTCGGTCCGCGTCATTCTTTCCTCCACCGAATTCCGTATCACGACGTCCCACTGAACACTGGCACTATGCCGAGGAGCATCAGCAATCGTTTATCCACCTGCAAGCGCAGTACCACGACGCTCACCGGAGGATGATAATTGGAACAGTCTCATACACCCGCCCTGTTTTCTTGGTCAGGTTCAGAGGAAGCTCGAAGTCGTCGATAGTTGGCGAGTCGTCAGGATAAAGCCCGGCGTGACGGCGGCCTTTCTTTGCAGCCCTCAACGAGAGTGGCGATAGGTATCTCTGCCCCACCAACGTAGTCGTTGCGCGTAATCTTATCTCTGTCGAAAACGGCGATCCGTATGGCTTGCGATAGGTCATGTTCGCTGACGCGGAAAGACAACCGCTCATCCCAGACTGGGTTTCGCTCGTGCGAGATGACTGTCGTACATTGAGCCCGTTCTCCAATTGACACTTGCACGAAAGGGTCCATATCGAAGCCCGTGCGAGTCACTTGCGGACCGATCACCGTCGATGTGCGCCGGAAGTCAAACAACTCACTGTTAGGCCACTTCGGAAGATCCTTTGCGCATATGATATCGACTATGACTGTGCCAACGTGGTTTTTGTCTGCGGTGATCAATGGATTGTAGGTTTTCTCGAAGTCGGGCGGACGCGTTGAGTCGGGGGGTGGATGAAGCCGACTTTGATGCACATAGTTCCAGGCACGGTTGTGGTTGTGCGCGAGGAAACGAGGTCAACAAAGAAGGGCTGAGGAAGGCGTAAAACCCCCACCCCGGTCTTCGGTAGTGGAGAGCGACGTACCTGATTGTTGCAATTGTCAAAGGCGAACGCGGTTCCTTCGAGCCACTGGTCTACTAGCAACGTATACCAGCCCATACGATCCTTTCTGAATACGTCCTTGTCCCAGACATCAAAAAAGAGTGCGTCGAGCTTGCGCTCAAACGACATATAGATTGGGAAATCGAATGTCATCTTTCGGCGCATAGACGGGATTGAGGTTGCGTTTGGACACCGGCGTCTGATATCACCTGTCCAAAAGAGAGACGGTCACAAAGCTATGCAGATAAAAGGAGCGAGGGGAAGGTCAACAAAGCAATGCCCGTAGGATAAAGAGGGGAGGTGGACGCACGGATCACTATACCCTTTGCGGTCGTTGGCTTCCGAGTCGTAGTAAGAGAGGATCTGAACGCGGAGGATGACGGCAGGGGCCTCAGGGGAAGGGGAGGAATCTCCGCTAGAGCCGATAGCGCGTCAAGAAGCTGCAGGTGCGAGGTTGGGGAGTACTGCTAGGCTTGGTGGCTGTGTTTGAGGAGACCATGGGTGCCCGAACTTGAACAGCGCTCTTCAAAGCGTTGCAGACTTTCTCGAAATCGGGCTGACTCGTCGAGTTGAGGGGTACAAAGCCGACTTTGATGCGCATACTCTCGCTGCGTGAGGATTTGAGGTCAACGGGAAAGTCCTGGGGTGGGGTAAAATCCCTACTCTTATCTCTGGCAGAAAAGTGACGTACCTGATTGTCGAACGTTAAAGGCGAACGCAGTTCGGTTAAACCATTGGCCAATAGGCAACGCGTAATTGCCCAAAAAGTCGTCTTTTCCGATCAGGTCCTTGTCCCAGACAGCGAACTCGAATGTGCTAAGCTTGTTCACAAGGGACCTATAAAGTGGGAAGTCGAACGTTGCCTCCTTCGCTTTATAGACGGGATCGAGGTTTTTTTTGCACACCGGTGTTTTGGACTGTTTCCCCATGAGGGAGACCACCACATAGCTACATAAGTGGGAGGAGCGGGGAGAGGGGAAAGTCAGCAAAGCGATGCCCGAAAGATAACTAGGTAAGCGAACGCACGGACCGCTTTTGTCGTTACTGTCCTTGGCCACCAGGTCCTGGCAGGAGAGGACCTGCACGCGGAGGACGGCGACTGCGGTCTCGCCGGGATTGGGGGAAGACGTTGGAGTCGCTGCTAGTCCCACCGCCAAAGATGCGGGTAGGTTTCACGGGCTCAAGCTCAAGGACAGTCTTCGTGGAGGCCATCGGTGTCTATTGCTGGCTGAGATAGGGTGTCGGATGAAATGGAGGGAGAACAGACCCTACTGTAGTTGCTCTCACCCCGCTCTTTGGCGCTTGTCTATTCATATCCAGAGCGGACTTCAAATCGGGGATCATAGCGTACGGCGGTAGGCGATGGCACAACAGGAGCCTTACACGGCGGGCAGGAGCAAGTAAGCGGAATCCGCTTATAGTCAACTCAGGGATCAATTAATGTCCAATATATTGACCACTTAGTTGACTTGACTGTTATCGTGAACTATATTAAAACACTAGAATAATTTGTAGACCTCTCTCTATGTGTCAGACAATTATAAATAAAAATACTTGAACAATTAGATATTTGTCGCTTGCTCAAGAGCGCTCTGATTATTTCCAAGTGTATTTAAACTTGATTGTCAGGCACCAGCCAACATGAACAATAGAGTGTAAATATGCTCGGAAATAAGTAGGGCACCCTTAAGCAATAGACTAATATCTAATTGTTTGAGTATTTTTATTTATACTTTTCTGACACATAAAGAGGGTCTACAAATTATTCCATTATCTTAATATAATTCGCAATAACAATCGAGTCAACTTAGTAGTCCATATATTGGACATTAGTCGATCCCTTATTCGTCCCCCACTTATCTGCTCCTGCCCACCGTGTTAGTATGTTTCATGTCCTGGTGTGTGAAAATTCGCCCTAGCCCCCTATTTACACTAATTCAGACATTATAGGCTTTAATTTATAGCAACAGTGCGCCAGCTGCCGCTGCGCTGGTGAGGATAAGGATCTTGTGTTTGTCGAACAACCCTTGTGCCCCACCGGAGCCTGAGTTGTGTTGTGAGCCAGTGGTGTCCTTCCCGTTCAGACGTGTTGCGACAAAGTCGGCGTGCGCCGCAGCGGGATCAGTCATAGGGAGCAGTTGAATGTATGGGTCGTCGGTGTTGGTTGTGCCATCGACAAAGTCCCCGTAGTCGATGAGTAGGTATACATTGGTCACTGGATCGTTGAGTGAGATTCTGTGAGAGCCGCCGGTGATGAAGCAAGGACAGAGATCCACATACACCATGCCATGCCAAGGATCATGTCGTATGTCGAGTCATTCGCTCCAGCGATCAGTGGCTGAAACTTGGAACCTCGTGGGTCAGCATAACACCAATTCCTACCGGGACAACACACGCACTGGACCGAAACAGATATCATTTCCGTCGTCATCCGTACCCTGCTGGTTTGTGTCGAGCGGGTGGACGTGATACGACTGGCCACCAATCAAGAATGTCACGTTGACCTCAGCATCGCAATCAATGACCCAGATGTCTCCGTTATAATACTGAAGGTTCTTCAACTTAGCACCCTTGGCACCGGAGTACATAGCGTGTGCAACTTCACTGTAATATCATCATCTTAAAGATACTTTTTTAAACAAGTTGAGGAAAGTACCTGGGTACTTGCGGTAATGTGAAACCCGTGTCAATAGCTGCCACTAACTGACTCGCATTGTGTGTCGGCGCATCAGTAGCATTGGACTTCACGTTGACCGCCTTTCCATTTGGTCCAATAATCCCATTGCTATCCAAGGTGATCAGCCAATGCTGGTCTTGAGAAAGGTTGCTCCGAAGCGCCAAAACCGGGACCTTGGGCTGATTCGAGATGTTCGAATACTGGGGGAGCACCTCGCTGATAGTCATGGCGCCGATATATGTCTCCGCGGTGTCATTTGGTCTGTTGAGGAGGACGGTGAGATAGTTGGGTGTGGTCAGGTTCTGGCGGAAAATGCGGTCGAGTGGTGTGTCGCCAGAAGACTGGTTATTGAGAGCGTTACGAATAAAAGACAGAGTGTTGGGGCCGAGGCCGATCAGTCCTGTACCATTCGGTGCCCCTGGGCCAGAAGGCACCTCGACTACAAAAGGCCGTCAGACGATCGACAGGGGACGCCATGAGCCCAAAAAAACGCACTAAATGCTTGATCTGGAACTGTAAAGCCAAGGATCTCCAACTGCGCCGTTTTGACCGGGCCTGGGGAAAATAACGTGTAAAATATTGAGCTCGAATCTCTAGCATAATGGTTGACGTGCACACCTGCTTCCGCACCGATGACATATTGGATCGCGGTAGAGACACCCGTGTCATTAGCCTTGGGTACGGAACCCGCGACCCACAAATCAGAGCTAGGGGTCGTAAAAAGAGAGTAGGTGAATGTGCCAAAAGCTGGAGATAGACGAATAAATCTGTAACCTACCTTCCCGTGTCTATGATGACAGAATATTGATTCCCCCCCAAAGTGATGTTAATGTAGTAACTCGCATTGAGAACTTGATAGTCGAGCCCGGAAGTGGAAATGCGCGCAAATAGATCGTGCAGGGGTCCAGAGCGACGGGGAAGGTCGATGTAGGTAGCCACGGATCGTTGAGCGGCATGAAGCAAGGCGGTGAGTACAATGGACAACCTTGGGGGGAGCATGGTCTAGGTGAGGCCTTTTGCGGAGACATTGTATTTGTTTTTAAGTCTTCAAGGCAGTCAGACGCTGTAAGGTCGTGTTTGACCGGCAGGGCGGTGTGATCGGGCAAATCTCGGAGGCCTGGCGCAGCCGGTGCCGAACACCATTCATCTGGACATTCTTTGGATCGCGGACCTTCTAAATATTGGATGGAACATCGTGTGCCCGTGTGATATGACATTACTAGGTACCGTTACCGATGTGAGCATCAATGTGAAGGTGGCTTCCGGCCCAACAACATCCAGATCCATTGCCAGTGTGTGATCGGTATGTCCGCGAAGAGGTGGGTTTCGGCGCGGCATCGGCATTACCAACACTTGCTGCTCGTGCAAGATTCAACTACGTTTGTCGCGGGTCTACCTCCCGGGCCTCTCGTTGCATCACGGCGCTGTGACACCGACAGGGGACCTGCTGGTAAAGACTCACTCGACGCTATTATTACTCATGCATCTGTGTGGCCCTTGCATCCTCGACGCCGCGCTCGCACGTAAAAGCCCGAGCTGACTCAGTCGTGCACTCTCGCGCGCAGATCTACCGAAGGCGGAACTTGACATGCGAGCACTCAGGGATCCGCGCAAGAAGAGATACATCACGGGGTCCCAGGGAAATGTGTTTTTTTGGACAAGCCATCGGTACGTAATGGCCAGGCCGTGTCGTGCTCCAGCCACTGGCATGGATTACTCAGGGGTCCAGGACCTTGGGATCGTGGGGTCACCTAACAGCGACCTCAAACGGTTGAAGCGGCCTCGCAGGAACGGGCCGCTTCGATCGGGTCTCAACTTTCTACGTGCCGAGTTTTCCTCCACTATGGCGTGGCGAGACAGGGTGTTACTGCATGGATACGTTTGACCCTAACGATGAGGTAGGTGTACCAGAACAGGAACCAGTGCCGTCATTCCAAACGAGACGCGGGCATCGTGCGGGAGGAATGTGCTTCGCGGCACCAGCGGGTGCAGGAGACTTCCGAGACAATCACGGGATGTATAGGAGAAAATAGGGCGACCGAGCGCTCCTATACAAGAGACGGATTGAATAAAAAGTGAACCAGTAGGTATGTCAGAGCCAGGTAAGTATGGAGAAAGAGAGATAGGGAGGTGGGTAAAGGGATGACACTAGGAGACGAGACGAGATGCAGATATGAGGATACAGGAGGCGCACCCCCAACCACTAGTCATTCTATGCCTCCTGCGGTGAAGAGTGCATATTGGAGGTGGCCTGTCCTGTCCTCATGTGTCGACTGATAATTGCCTGTGTGGAGGCGCAGCGGGGGTGTTTGCATGCGAGGACATGAGCCGATCGTCTCAACGGAAGGGTTCGACCCGGGAGACTTGGGCGTTGATGTGGGCTTTCCACGTGAGATCATTCAGGTGCTGTCCATGTCAAACTACTTGCCTCGCTTGCTTATGTAGGGCAATGTACGACTGATAACTGGCGCTGCGCACAGGAACGTCAATTATCGTCGCCTAACCTGCCACATCAACAAACACTGCATACCGGAATGTAATGGTTGGAGTACAAGTATACGCCCTTTTTAGGTTCTTGGTCAAAGGAAGGTTGAACTCGTGCGTGGTAGGCAAGTCGGGATGAGGCCCCGTGTTAAGGCCCTCCTTCGCAGCCCTCTCAACGAGGGTGGAGATATTTAACTCTGCCTTACCGACGAAGTCATTGGACGTGACCTTATCCTTGTCGATGACGGTGAGTCGTATAGGGAGTGATAGGTCCTGTTTGCAAACGTGGAAGAGCAGCTGCTCATTCCAGACCGGGCCTCGCGAGTGCCGGATGACCTTCGTACGTTTGACCTCTTTTCCAATTGACACTTCCACGAAGGGATCCATATCCCAGCCAGTACGAGTCACTTGCGGTCCGGTCAGTGGTGATGCAGCGTTGGAGGGCAAAAAAAAAACTCACCGTTGGGCCAGTCTGGAAGGTCCCTTGCGCCACAAATCTCAAGTAAGACGATACCGACGTGGTCTTTGTCAGAGTTGATCAATGCGTTGTAGGTTTTCACAAAGTCGGGTGCACTCGTCGAGTTGGGAGGGTGAACAAAGCCAACTTTGATGCGCAAAGTTCCGCGGCCCGGGGGTGAGGAATCGAGGTCAACGGAGAAATCCTGAGGAGGGGGGATGTTAAAATCCATACTCTTGTCTTCGGTAGTAAAGTGACGTACCTGGTTGTTAGTGTCGTGAAAGGCGAATGCTCCTTTGAACCACTGGTTTACTGCAACGAATACTTGCCCAGAAAATCTTTTCCGATCATGTCCTTGTCCCAGATGACGAACTCGAGCATGCCAAGCTTGTCCGCAAGTGACGTGTAAATTGGGAAGTCGAACGTAGCGTCCTTCGGTTTATATTCTGGATTGAGATTGCGCCTGCACACCGGCGTTTGAAATGTTTTCCCGCAAGAGAGACCACCACGAAGCTACATAAGCGGGAGGAGCGGGGAGGAGTGGAAGGTCAGCAAAGCAATGCCCGTAGGGTAACGAAAGGTAGGCAGACGCACGGATCACTGAAGCCATTGCGGTCTTTTGCTTCCAAGTTGCGGCAGGAGTGAACCTGCACGCGGAGGAAGACGGCCGGGTTCTCGCCAGACGAGGGGTTTTTGCTGCTCCCGCGTGCCAAGATTCGGGTGTAAGGTTGTGTGGTATGACTCGGCTCGAGGAATGTCTTTGTAGAGAGCATCGGTATCTCTTGAGATTGATCGGAGTGGGGTTGATCTCGAAGGGGAAGATGTGGCGCGCCAAGATCTTACATATTACGCCATTGTTTACTCGTATTTTACACTATGTGAGTATGAGGTTCAAGTTATGCCATAACTTGTTGTGTCATTGCCCAGCAAGAAAGTCCATTTACTCCGAGTCCGACATCATACTATTTCCTCTAGGGCCATCTTCTCTATGTATATCTCCTGGGCACAAGTGAGCTGCCAGAATCTGTCCAGCAACGAAAACACTTGGGCTTGCTTGAAGGCACTCTACCTGTACTGAATTCCTGACGCGATTCGCAACGTACTCGCACTGTACACTGCGGGGGGATGACTATTTCTCGGAGATCCTTAGCGTCGCTGGAGATCATTGACGAGTCGCCCGAATGGCAAACGTCGCACTTTCCGTCGAAGTGGTGGCGTGACTCACCACATTCATGATTACCCCCCTCGTCGTATGCTTGACAGTTTCTCAACTCCCAACGTCGATTTCGTCTGAGGCGACGACACCGGCAAGAAATTCCTGACTAAGCAATTCCGTGATGGTGCCGACGCTGACGACGGCGTCGCTCCTGAATACCACCCCCACGATGACAGTGCGCGGCTGCAGAACATCGTGCGCTTCTTCATGGACATCGAGGTCGCGCTATGGTACCCGAACGTGCGGCGCTGAACGTCGGACTTGGTCCACAGGGAGCGCCGGGAGCCCTTCGATACCCGTCATATGGAAGCGTACCGCACCGGTCGCGGCACTTTTGACGTCGCCCGCGCTCATGCATGCCGCGCAGCAGGACACATCACACTCACTCTTGAGATACTGGCGCGGGATCCCGTCGCAGCCCGGAGCATTCCGTGACGCATATACGGGGTCAGTGCAAGTGGCGTTCACACAGGCGTGGTCACGGGCCCTGGAACGGACGCGGTAACAGGAGCTGGAACAGACTCTGGCTCGGATACAGGCACGGGCTGCGGACAGTTTTGAGATGGTCGCTGGAACCCGTCCTGCAGCTGCAGACATTCGAAATTTCCATGCCACATGACGATCTCAGTTGCCTGATCATCCTGCCAGCTAACCACGGCTGCAGAGACAATCCGCGACGGTGGCCAGTCTCGAAGCATCTGTATTTTCCCAGGTTCTCAATCTTAGAATCGCAACTGGTTCGCAAACGTTCTCAGATCGATACAGCTACGAGGGCTGCTCAAAGAACGATATCAAACCTGATACAATGTATATGATTTTCTTTTGAATCTAATAGAGTGCGTCTTACTAGTGTTTGTGGCACTACACAACAACTCTAACCAAAGGGCTCACTTCATGCGGGCGGTATCCGAAACCCAAGCCGGGAGGTATAGTGGCAGTAGTAACGGGGTATAGTAGAAAGGTATAAAATCAAGGTAGAGTGAAAAGGGGACAGGTCATATTGATATTTGGTACTTGTATGCCGACACTGACGCCCATACAGCATACAACGTGACGCGTCACGCGTCACGTCGCATCTGAGACCCCGATCGGGGCATACTGTAAATTGAAGTCGTAACGAGCTGTTGACAACTCGGGTGAGATGGGAGGCCGAGTCCCAATCCTATCATCTGATCGTTGAGATAAGATGAAGCAGAGCCGTGCCGCCCAAACAGCGCCCACGTTTGCTCCACTGCACCACTCAGTCCCCGCTCACCAATGAAAGCTCGCCAGCCCAAAGCGCCTTGCGAACAAGCCGATCGGTGAGGCGCCGCTCTACGCAGCGCCAATCGATAAGCCAGCGAGTACGCTGCTCAGTGTCTCGTGGCCTGCAGAGCGCGCACTTTGGCGTCATCACGCTTGGGAAACTCACCGTCGCGACGCCCAGTCGTCAGAACGGTGGAATGGTGGCGTGATGCGTGCGATTTGTGTGAAGGAGACGCCGATCTAGGAAATGCCCATCCTACGCCTGCTCCTGTGAAGAGTGCATCCTAAATGATAAATCCGTCCCGTCTTCACACGATAATTTACTGTTTTGAGGCGCAGCGGCGCCGTTTGCATGCGAGTACATGAGTCGATCGTCTCGAAGGACGGCGTCGAGCCGGGACATTTGAGCATTGATGTGGGCTCTCCGCGTGAGATCGCTTGCGTGTAGTCCGTGTCATAGTCTCTGCTCCGCCTGTTTCCGTAGCGTGGCGTATGACTGGTAACTGGCACTGCGCACAGGAGAGTATCATTAATCGTTGCCCCACCCACAAGTGTAGCACCATGGCACGCACTGGAATGTGACGGTTGGGGTATGCGTATACGCCCTCGATGGGTCTGGATTTTTGGTCAGAGGAAGAGTATTGTAGTAGAGCACGGAAGGCAAGTCGGCAGGATGAAGCCCAGTATTGGGGTCTCTGTTTGCAGCCCTCTGAACGAGGGTGGCGACATTTATCTCGACCGAACCGACAAGGTCGTTGCGCGTGAACATATCCCAGTCGAAAATTTCGAGTCGGATAGGGAGCATAAGGTCCTGCTGGCGCACGTGGAAGAGCAACTCCTTATCCCAGACCGGGTCTAGCTTGTGCCGTTCGACGTCCGTTTTTTTGACTTGTTCCCCAATTGACACTTTCACAAAAGGGTCCATATCCCAGCCCGTGCGAGTCACTTGCGGTCCAATCAGCGGAAATTTGGCGTTGGGGGTCAAAAATAACTCACTGTTTGGCCACTTGGGGAGGTCATTTGCGCTGTAGATATGGAGTACGACGATGCCAACGTGGTCTGGCTTGAGGGCTGTGTTGGAAGAGACCATCGGTGTAGGAGAGACCCGATTACTGGCTATAGAAGAACGGACGGAGGGTCTTGGAGGTGGGAGTTGCGAGGGTGTCTTCGATGGGATGGGCAGAGGGTGTGGGAGGTCACGGAGGTAACGATCTCGCAAGCCAATCTGGTCAATCTGACTCCCATCTCCCACGGGTGATCAGAGTACCGGCAATCTGGACCCGGGCCGCTGTACCGGTGCTCGTTCCGGGCTCATGTCAATGCGCATGCACAACAGTCTGTACTTCACAATCGTCTGCATGGGGACTGCAGGAAGCGGAACCATCTCAATTCTCTCTCCGAGTCTCTCCTCACGTCGTCGTCTCCACGCACAGTACCGATGACGTTTGACGAGCTGCCTATTTCAATCCCCGCTTGCTGCTAAAGTCGAGCCCCTGCCTTGGCCCGTCGTGATGATCAGATGTCCCATACCCACGTCTTGCTATCGTCTCTCACACCCCAATTCTCCCTATCGCCCGGCACCGGCACTGTGCCCCTCCTTGAGGCGCTCGAGGTAAAGGGCCGCCTCGAGAAGTGGAATTGTCCATCTGTGGTCACCCCCAATGGCTCATGGGCGATAAACTCTACCGCCGTCTCCACCCCTCTTAGCAACGCTACCACTAGCGCCCCAAGTCCATCCGTAGAGAGTTCCTTCGTCCCCCCACAAAATTCCGTGAACTTGCAGTGGAAGACTCCAGAATCCAGGGATTCCCTTCGTCCGAGTTCAACTTGGGCATGAGATAGACACCGACATAGTGAGCTCGCAAGGCTCTGTTAGAGCCTGCAGGTGAACAAATGGAGCATGCTGGTTCATACCACTGTATCACATCTATCTCCACATCTAAGTTATCCCCATCCCCAAAGATTCAGGACCCCCAGAAATTCAGGACTTTGTAACTTGATGTAAGTAAGTTACAGTAGTCTGTGCCAGCGCTATAAGGTGATCTTCCATGCTTCAAATTCAGTCTCCGCACAAAGGCCGTGCGCTTTGCGCGACAATGCCAGCGCTAAGCCTTCTCCCAAGCCCCTCAGTGTGACGTGGAATCGAACGTGGAAGCACGCCGTACGGTAGGATTCGTACCCCAATCGAACACGACTTTCATCACTCGGATGTGGAGCTCTGCCACGTAAGCACCAACTTGAGGCATAGCAAACACAAGGTGAACGTAGCCCCTGTTGCAGCCGTTTCCATTCATGAGATAGGCTTTTCTTAGTCTCAGCTCAGCTGATTTCGATACAGTATGGTCCAGAGACGCGCCAGCGTGCGCTGTGGTGCTTACGGTATGTGATAATTTGATAGGTTGGGTCCAAGTATGGTCAAATGTCGATCAGGATCGGACACCCCTTCATTTGACCTGTCACGGTCAAAAGAACCATACAGTAGCAGATTCGATGCACAACGCTTGGTGCCACGTAACTTATTAAATACGTGCTTCAATACGTGCTCGCAATTTCTGTTCACGCGCCCCCACTTGGAATCGAGTTCCCAACACTGTCATCATGGTTGCTTCACCACAGAACGCAGGGGATGGCACCACTGCTCCGAAGGAAACCACTTATAGTGACGCTTCTGGAGCAATCTTCTCTATGTATATCGATCGGGCACAAAAGTTTGACAAAGAAAACGTGGATAATTGGGATGGACAGGCAAACGGGATCCTCGTTTTTGTATGCGTCAGTTCTCGACGATTATTATTTATTAACAGTTATCTCGCATTACAGACTGGCCTGTTCTCTTCTACGGTGGCCACTTTCATCGCCATGAGCTACCCGAACCTGCAGCAAGATTGCAACGTCACTACCCAGTCCCTCCTTGTAACGATATCTCAACAACTTGCCTCTACCAACGGCACCATTCCCGCTGCGAGTCCGTGTACCCAAAATCCCCCCTCTGCTCCGGTGGGTATTTGTCAACTCAGTCTGGTTCCTCAGCCTCGTGCTCAGTCTCACATGCGCCCTCATTGCTACACTTTTGCAACAATGGGCCCGCCGATACCTCCAGATGATTCAACGAAATCATGCACCTCATGTCCGTGCCCATATCCGAGAGTACTTTTCCCGAGGCGCGCGCCGGTTCCGCATCATCGGGCTCGTTGAGGTACTGCCTTTCCTCCTTCTCATATCCGTGCTCCTTTTCTTCGCTGGACTCGTCGTTTTTGCCTTCCTCGCCAACCACACCGTCGCCTTCATCACCGCCGCAATCGTCGGGATCTGCCTCATCTCATATATTGGCCTCAGTCTAACGCCGCTCAGACATCATGACTGCCCCTATTACACCGCCCTTTACATCACTCATTTGGTATTCCGCTCAAATAATACCGTTCTCTTACTTTTCGGTCCTCTATCACGCTGCAAAGCAATTGCACGACCGCTGGGGTGCAGTTGACGAGAGCACGGTGAAATCGTTCCATGACCGGCAAAATGAACAAGGCCATGTCCTTTTCGGAAGGCAGGATATCTACACTCGAGAACTCGGCTAAAGGCCCTTCGATGGACATATACAAAAAAACGCTCGTCCGGATGCTTTACTGGCTCACTGAGGACCACGAATTGGAGGGATTCGTCGCTGGAATCCCTGGTCTGTGCGAGTCCGACGCCTTCGCTGCGCGGGACAACGGTGACACGCAGCGCACCATTTACGACGTACTCACAGTCTTACCTGGACCAACGAGCTTTCACGCGTCGCTTCCGTGGTGCATCATTCGGCTAGCACAACGAGCTTTCACGAGAAACCTGCCAAAAATTGTCCAACAACGAAGAACTCGGGCCTGCTTGAAGGCGCTCTACTACATCCCTGGCGCGATTCGCGACGTACTCGCACCATACGCTGCGGGGGAACACTATTGCCTGGAGATCCTTCCGTTGTTAAACTCACCAGAGTCGCTGGCGATCATCCACGAGTTGTGGGACACTCCCAACGGCGACGTCGCGCTATCCGTTCGGTGCGCGGCGGCGGTGGTCACCGCATTTATGATCACCCCTCCGCGTCGTACGCTCGAGAAATTCGTAACCGGTACCCAATTCATCTGGGAAGACGATGCCGGACAGCGCTTCCTCTCAAAGCGGCTCGGCATCTGCGCTGGCACGGACGGTGGTGTTGTTCCCGAATCCGACCGCGACAGCGCGCGGCTGCAGAACCTCGTGCGCTTCCTCGAGGACATCAGGTATACACTACGGTACATGAACACGCGGTGGTGGACGTCCGTCAATGCAGGCTTGATCAGCCAGGAGCGCCGGGAGCTCTTCGATACGCGTCATACGGCAGAGTACCGCACCGGTCGCGGCACGTTTGACCAGAAAGGCGATCGGGCGGTCGCCCGCGTTTGTGCCTGCCGCGCAGCAGGACCTCATCACTCTCACCCTGGAGATACTGGCACGGGATTCTGTCGCGAATGCCGCGGACCGTCGCAGCGCGAGGCATTCCATGGCGCGTATATGGAGCTCTCGAAAGAGGCGTTGGTACAAACACGCTTAATGGGGCAGGAGGGTATTCGTGCAGTGAGAGATACTCAGGCACAGGCGCCGGAGGGGCTAGAACTCGAGGCTGTGGCTCGAGTAGAGGTGCAAGTTGTAGACAGCTTCGAGGTGGCCAGGAGCGCGCTGAAACCTGTCCTGCAAAGCCTACAAATGCACAACATGCCGGCGCCACACGGTGATCCACCATCTCAGATCCTTGTTCTGCCAGTCGCGTCGACGGACAGTACTGACAGTAGGCAAGCCTCGGCGGGAGCTGGGTCTGCTCGCAAGCCGTCACCTCTGTCAACTGAAGGGGTTCCCTCCCTACAATATTCGGTATCGTCGAACTCAGCGGGGCCATCATCAGCCAATCGTGATCCGGACACTTCGAGTCGGGCGGGGGTGCTTGTGTAGCGTGCTGAAGCTGAAGTTCTGAGAGGTGTAGCGAAATCTCAGTCACACGCGCAGGTCAGGTTTGGTAGTTTTGTTTCTCACCTTCGTTACTCTTCCCTCTGAATAGATAGGTAGGACACGGTATGACCGGTCTGATATCTGTATCCTTGGACTATAGATACCTTCTTGCTCTGCTGTATTGGTGTACGGTTCTCCCACGCTGCTGCTAGTTAATGACCACGAGAGCAAAGGTATGCTTCCTCCCAGTGACCTTCACTTCCGACTGCATTTGAAACCGGAAAACCTTGCACTTCGAGAACGCTTCATTTAATGTGATCCTTACTACTTTTTCGGGTTTAGTTATGCTATTAGTGAGGATTGCGGTGCGCTGTGATACAGCCCACGTGAGTTTTCTTCAGACGGAGGGCAATTTAGGAAGGGGAAGAGGATTGCGCGAAGACAGCAACCAAGAAACAGATGAGGGAAGGAGACCAAGGAAGGTCTAAGGAGAGAACTAAAGGTGTCAGGCGGGGAGTCCGACGAAAGATATGAGGCCAGAAACGGGACAGTGAGGTCAGTGCAAAATGCGAACGAGAGCACCAAGGTGCAAGGATAACACTGAACCCGGACGGAGATTGGGGTATGTTCAAGGAAAGGAAAAGTAGAAATAGAAAAGAAAAGGACAAGGATCATCTTATATGTTGTTTGTCTCTGGAGTTTGGATTCTTTGGAACGCATTCCGCGCGGCCGAGTCCCAAACGAGAAGTGAAAACGCCTCAGATGAAGGGTCCGAGTCAGACTTCCGTGGTCGTCCGAGTCCGTACGACTCGGCTGTGCATATAAACGACATCATATATATTGGACATATAGTAAGTTATAACTTATAAGTGCTTGCTTGTTACGATCGCATCACAACATGAAACGGTAATAAGTGAGACTCGGAAAACGAGGACTGTACAGTACCTAAAATACAAGTTGTATCATAACGAACCCTGATGCACCCGCGAGTACGTCGCATACATTTGAATATTGAACTCTCACGCTAGCCGCCATGCGACACGCAGAGCACGCGCTTTGGAGTCATCACGCTCGGGTACTCACCGTCGCGGGTCTTAGTGACCACGACAATGGTGTGATGCGTACAGCGCGCGGTATGCGTCTCGCAATGGCAGAGTGTACCAAACCACTACGACGACTGTTCGAGATTCGCGTGGAGGTGGCACCCCATCAAGAGAGACGATACGGTGGTATCCCAAAAACACGGGCCGTGCTTCGCTTTCTCCGCACACTTGATCGAAGATTGTTCTTGCGTGCAACGCTGTCTATGTGTGTGCGGCCCTTCTATATTGTAGACTTGTCACCCGAGGAGCTGGATCGTATGGGGAAGCCCGTCCGTCTGTGGCGAGTCAGTGGACAGCGAGCGTAGACTTGGTAGTCACGTGAGCTCTCCGCGCAGGTCGTGGTCGGTGTCATTCTCTCTGTTCCGCATGTTGCCTCAGCGCGCCATAGGGCCGATAACTGGCTCTGAGCGCAATAATATCAGAAATAATCGGCATCACCTGTAATGGAAGTAAGGTGATGCTCACCGGAATGTTATGGATGGTATAGACGTATACGCCCTCTTTGGATTCCTAGCCAGAGGAAGCTTGAATTCACGCATGGTTGGCAACTGGTCGGGATAAAGCCCGGTTTTAGGGTCTTCCTTCGCGGCCCTCTCAACAAGGGGAGCGATATCTATCTCTGCCTCACCGACGTAGTCGTTGGACGTGAACTTATCGTGGTCGAAAATGGTGAGTCGTATCTGAAGCGATAGGTCGTGCTTGCGCATGTGGAGAAACAACTGCTCATTCCATATGGGATTCAGCGAGTGCTGGATGACGGGTGTGGTACCGGAGACCTTGCTGCCAACTGATACTTGCACGAAAGGATCCATATCCCAGCCCATGCGAGTCACTTGCGACCGGGTCAGCGGCGATGCAGTATTGGAGGGGAGCGCACAAAACAACTCACTGTTGGGCCACTTTGGAAGGTCCTTCGCGCTACAGACCTCAAGCACGACGATGCCGACATCGTCGTCTTTTGCAATCAACGCGTCGTAGGTTTGCCCATAGTCGAGCAGACCCTTCGAGTCGGGCGGTTGGACAAAGCCGGACTTGATGTGCATAGTCCCGCGCACGGTGGTTCGGCGTGAGGAAATGAGGTCAAAGGAGGAGGGCTGAGGAGGAGGTGAGATCTCTATCCTTATCTTCGGTAATGGTGACGTACCTGATTGTTGGGATCGTTAAAGGCGAACGCATTTCCTTTGAACCACTTGTCTATTGGCAACGCGTATTCGCCTAGATAATCGTCGCGGATCAAATCCTTGTCCCAGACGACAAACTTGATAGTGCCGAGCTTGTGCACAAGCGACTTGTAAATTGGGGAAGTCGAACGTCGCGTCCTTCGGTTCATAGGTAGGATTGAGGTTGCGCTCGCACACCGGCGTTTGAAATTGTTTTCCTAAACCAGAGACGACCACGTAGCTATATAAGCGGGAAGATCGGGAAGGAGCGAAAGGTCAGCAAAGCAACACCCGTAAGACAACGTGGACGCACGGATCACTAAATCCGTTGCTGTCTTTGGCTTCCAAGTCCCGGCAGGAGATGACTTGCACGCGGAGGATGACGACTGGGGTCTCGCCGGGACAGGGGGAAGGGGTGTCTCTGCTACTCCAGAGGCCTGAGAAGGGGGTGTGTTGCGTAGTACAACTGGGTTCGGGGACTGCGTTTGAAGGTGCGGTAGAGAATCTATTGCTGGACATAACTCAATAATGCTCGGGGGGTTCTGAGGTGGGAGTTGTATCACAGTGGGGTTTTTGACGAAGTGGCCACAGGCTGCGGTATGATGGCAGACGCGAGGCAAAAATGAGGCAGATATCCGCTTACCACTGTAGCCTGGTTCTGAGGAAATGACCGGGACGCCCGATGGCTACTTGGTCTCATGATCACGGCGGGGTTCATCGACAGTAACCCCGGATGGCCGGTACTGTACTTGACCTTATTTGGAGTCTGTTATCACCGCCAGGGAATTCGGCCCTGCGCCGTCATGGAGACGCGTGCGTGCCAAGGTGCATGCACACAAATGTCTTCGCAGGCAACGACCAGAGAGAAACTGACCCCCTCAATTCTCTCTCTTCGCGTTCTCCGAGTCGTCTCTGCGCAGAGCAATATATGTGCCCCACAGCTATCCCCACTTGGCTACAGTAAAGTCAAGCGCTTGGTAGCCATCAGAGTCCTTAGCGGTGCCCGAGGCACAAGGGGGATCCGAGGATGATCACGGATATCCCACACGCGCCTTGTTCTCGTCTCTTATAGGTCGCACACCCAGTTCTCCGTCTCGCCTAGCGCCGTCACTGTACCTCTTTTTGCAGCGGCCGAGCTCTCCGGTTCGCTTGCTTTCCCCACGACACTCGTGCTCCAACTGCAAGCCAGCGATGGAGGGGCTCGTGCATGAGCGGCGCCACGACGTTGCGCGTGTATTCCGAGGTCGGCTTGTGACATACCTCGTGATCGAGCCGATCAGCAATGAGTCCTACGCAGCGCCGGCCGGTGTGCACCCGCGCCGGCGTGCGTGCGACCCGTCACGTGCGTACTACGGTGCCGTCGCGGCGCGCTCCGTGGATGCGAACGGCTCCCCCCGGGATCGCGGACGGGGGCACAGGACAAAGCTCACTATTGCCGAGCACCCCGCGTCACTGTGCCCGATGATCCGCGGGTTCATGGCAGTCGGAGTGGAAGAGGCGCGCATCTGGGAGGAGGACACGGCAGCGGCTGCGCTCGTGTTTTCTCAGGTCCGCCGCGACTCGAACGCACGGGACGGGATACGACATCGATATCCGAGAATTTACTGCTGTACAGTACTGTACAGAGAATATATTGACATCGCTCGCCCTCTTTTGTCTATTCCTTGATATAGGTAATCATAATTGACCAAGTACAGTATGGTCAAATGTGATAAATGATCGATCTCGATCGGAAGTTGCACCTGCCCTTCATTTACCCATCATGGGCAAAGGAACCATATGGTAGCCCTCAACTCGGCAGACTCGACGCACAGCGGTGGGTACAGCGTATTTATAAATCCGCGCTTGCAATTTCTGCTGGTGCACTCCCACCTGGAACCGAGTTCCCTACATTCCTGTCATTATGGTCACTTCACTACAGAACGCCGACGATGGTACCACCGCTTCGAAGGAAGCTACTTACAGCGACCCTTCTGGAGCTATCTTTTCTATGTATATCTCTCGTGCGCTCAAGTTTGACGACGAAAATGTGGAGAATTGGAAGGGAGGTGCAGATAGCATCCTCGTTTTTGTACGCTCCCATGCTGCCCTCGCACACTCAAAAGCCCTCACACTTTCCAGACTGGCGTTTTCTCTTCTACGGTGGCCACTTTCATTGCTATGAGCTACCCAAGCTTGCAGCAAGATCCCAACGTCATCACCCAGTCCCTCCTCGTAAAGATATCTCAACAACTTGCCACTCCTAACGGTACCAGTCCCGCTATGAGTCCAAGTCTGTCCACCCAAAGTTCTTTCTCCCCCTCTGCTCCAGTGATATTTGTCAACTCGGTCTGGTTCCTCAGCCTCGTTCTCAGTCTCACATGCGCCCTCATTGCTACACTCTTGCAACAATGGGCCCGCAGATACCTCCAGATGATTCAACGAAATCACGCGCCTCATGTCCGTGCCCATATCCGAGAATACTTTTCCCGAGGCGCGCGCAAGTTCCGCATCTTCGTTCTCGTCGAGACGCTACCTTTCCTCATTCTCGTCTCCGTGCTCCTGTTCTTCGCCGGACTCGTCGTCTTTGCCTTCCTCGCCAATCACATTGTTGCCTACATCACCCTCGCAATCGTCGCAATCTGTTTTGTCTCGTATACTATCTTCAGTCTAACGCCACTCAGATATCATGACAGTCCCTATTACACACCCTTTACGTCACTCCTTTGGTACTCCGCTCAAATTGTCCCACTCTCTTTCTTTTCAGTCCTCTATCGTGGTGCAATGGAAATCCACGATCGTTGGGGTACAGTAAGCGAAGGCATGGTGAAGTTTTTCCGTGACCGGCAAGAGAACAAGCTCAAGTCTTTTTCTGAGGGCAGGATATCCAAGCTCGAGAACTCGGCCAAACAGACTTCGATGGACATATACAAAGAAACGCTCGTCCGGACACTTCACTGGCTCAGCGAGGATCACGAATTAGAGGAATTCGTTGCTGGGATCCCCGGGCTGTGCGAGTCAAACGCTGTCGCCATGCACGACGACGGCGACACCAAGCGCACCTTTCGCGACGTTCTTGCAGTCTTACCTGGACCAACAGGCTTTCACGCGTCGCTCCCGTGGAGCATCATTCAGCTGGCACAGCGAGCTTTCACAAGCAAGCTGCCAAAACCCGTGCAGCAACCAAGAATTCGGGCTTGCTTGAGGGCACTCTATGATATCCCTGGCGCGATTCGCGACGTACTCGCACCATACGCTGCGGGGAAACACTATTGCCTAGAGATCCTACCATTACTGAACACACCAGAGTCTCTGGACATCATTGACGAGTTGTGGGACGCGCCCAATGACGACGTCGCGCTATCGGTCCGGTGTGCCGCGGCAGTGGTCGCCGCATTCATGATCACCCCCCCGCATCTCACGCTTGACAATTTCGTAACTCCCGGCGTTGATTTCATCTGGGACGACAAGACTGGCGAGCAGTTCCTGGCCAAGCGACTCCGATTTAGCACCGATGCTGATGGGGACGTCCCGCACCCTCGTAGTGACAGCGCGCGGCTGCAAAATCTCAGGCGCTTCCTCGCGGACATCGGGGACGCGCTACGGTACACAAACCCCCAGTGGTGGACGTCCATGAATGCAGGCTCGATCCGCAGGGTGCGCCGGAAGCTCTTCGATACGCGTCGTACGGAAGAGTACCGCACTGGCCACGGCACGTTCGACCAGCAGGGCGACCGGGGATCGCCCGCGTTCGTGCCTGCCGCGCAGCAGGACCTCATCACACTCACTCTCGAGATACTGGCGCGGGATCCCGTCGCGGGTGCTACGACATCGCAGCGCAAGGCGTTCCTTGGCACGTATGAGGAGCTCGAGCAAGTGACGTCAGCACAAGCGCGCTCACAGGGGCGGGAGGAGGTTCGCGCACGAGGGAACGCACCGAGGCAGGCACAGGTGCGGGAAGAGCCGGAGCTACTTCCTATGGCTGTGATGCAGGCGCGAGTTGCGGACAGTTTCGGTGTTTTCAAGAGTGCACTAGAACCCGTCCTGCTAGTCCTTCGGCCGCCGAATAGTATCGACAATGGGCCTGCCCCGGCGCCTCCTCCGCCTCCCAAGCTGCCACCCCCTGTTTTTCCCCTTTTATATTCGGCATCGTCGTCCTCAGCGCCCATCACTGGGGAGTCGGGCCTCGATTCCGGCGGGGCGCTTGTGTAGCAAGCTGAAATCCCAGGTGATGTAGCTTTGTGCGTATGTAATGGCTGGAAGTTTTTTATCATTTGCCTCGTTACCTTGTATACATTAGATACGTAGGACTCTGTGTAATCAGGTCGACATCTACACCCTCGGCCATAGATGCGTTCTTTCCCGGGGGTTTCTGCTAGCTAATAACCACGCCTGCCCACGACCCTCCTGACTGAGTGCGTTTGATCCCCTGCACTCTTCGAAAACTCCGAGATCACCTCGTCATCGTGCATAATTGATATAATCCTTGCTTTCTTTCGGGTTTGCCGTTTATGCAATCAGAGAAGCTCGCGATGCGCTACCACCCGTACTGCTGTCCTGCCTTTGGTATCGGATCGGTCCGAGAAAAACAATGTCAGGCGCGGGCCGAATGAAGGACTCGGAGATGACACTAAGATGGTAAACCGAAAGCGGACGCAAGGGGAAGTCTCAACGCAGGAGCAAACGGGACAGAGTGGCCGGTGTGAAATACGTACGAGAGGGCCAAGCCATGGAAAGGATCGAAGCGAAGACAGAAATCAAGGGCATGTCACAATGGAGGAAAGGACGAGACACGGCACTGCCGCTGTACTCGTGCAGGACCATAGTGTTTTGATACATTCGGGAAAATCTACAACCCAAGCTGGGAAGTAGGATAGCACTGACTCGGAGGTGCGAACTATTTGGAGTGGCGACCTCGGGGAGCGCGGCTACATCGAAAGCTTGAGACTTCGTGAGTCAATCCTGTCCAGACCGAGGGTTGGGTCTGAGATATTTGGTACTTGGTATTCCGACTCTGATGCGCATACTCTGCATCCAACTACATCACAATCGATCAATACCAAACGATCACCAATGTCCGAGTATCCTAAATCCGATTTGGTCACCATCATGTGACGTCGGAACCAGTTCGGAACCAGTAGCGAAGTGCCTTAATACAAGCGGACACGAAAGGTCAGTTGTAGAGTTTGTGTAAGGTACGGTACAGTGGGAAGGGCGCCGAGGCGCAGAGCCAGCGCTCTGTGTGAAAGGAATGGGGCCAATACAGTATAACAGCATGATGCCCGAGATGGGAAACCTCGGCTTCCGCCGAGTGGCCAGCTGACGACTTGGCTGGGCAGAGGGTTGGGAAGGCATCAGTGGCTCCGCTTACGTCCTGGGTGGTAGCGTCTACAGCCACAGTGGCGACTAACACCTCGGGATTGGTGGGCACGATGGCCAAGGGTGGGTGTAGTTGGGGTACAGTAGAGAGGGGTCGAAAGTTGATTCGCGAGACGCTCGACGGAGCGCTAGTCGATCGAAGTAAGTGAAATTGCCACGTACACGACATGCAAGAGGCCAACTTTGGCGCCATCGTGCTTGGGATACTCACCGTCGAGGGGGTCCAGGACGGTGGCGTGATGCGTGGAGCTCGCAATAGCGGAGTGGCTGAACCACTACGCCAGCTAGTGTGAGACGCTCAGAGGGCGCCTGAAGAGATGTGGCGTCCCAACGCGTTTGCTCCGGTGACCGGTGACCGGTGACGGTGCCGGATCGGAGATTGCCCTGCGCGCAACGTTGTCCAGCACGTGTACGCGAGCCTTCTGGCCTGTCACATAAGGGGCTGGTGAAAATAGGCTCGTTCTATCTGTTGCAAGACAGCTTGTGTCATTCTTCTTGTCTTGCTTGCTGCAACAGCGCATCGTATGGCTGGTAACAGGCACTACGCAGAGGAAGCATCAGTAATCGTTGCTCCACCTGCGAGTGCGGCACCACGGTGCTCACCGGTATGTGATAGTTGGAGTAGGCGTATACACCCTTGTTGGATACCTGATCGGAGTCAAAGCACGCTCGAACTCGTGCATGGTGAGAACCATGTTGGGGTAAAGCCCGGTTTGAGAGTTCTTCTTCGGAGCCATCTCAACGAGTTCGGCGATATTTATGTCAGCCCTCCCGACGTAGTCATTCTTCGACAACTTATCCCGGTCGATAACGGTGAGTTGTATAGGGAATGATAGGTCGTGTTTGTGCAAGGGGAAGCACATCTGCTTCTCCCAGACAGGGTTTCGCGAGTGTTGGACCACAGGCGTAGTGCCGACGGGCCTGTTGCCAATTGACACTTCCACGAAAGGGTCCATATCCCAGCCAATGTGAACCACTTGCGATCTGGTCAGCGGCGATGCTGAATTGGGGGAGAGGGAACAACTCACTGTTGGGCCACTTCGGAAGGTCCTTTGCACCACAAATCTCAAGCACGATGGCGCCAACGGGAGGTGCCAAAATCAATGTGTTGTAGGTTTGCCCAAAGTCGAGCAGACCCTTCGAGTCGGGGGGTTGGACAAAGCCGGACTTGATTTGCACAGCCCCGCGCACGGTTGTGGTGCGGCGTGAGGAAGCGAGCTTAACGAAAAAGGGCTGAGGGGGGTAAATCTCCATTCTCATCTTTGGTAGTAAAGTGACGTACCCGATTGTTGGGATCGTTAAAGGCGGGCGCGGTTCCTTTAAACCACTTGTCTACGGGCAACGCGAACTCGCCTAGATAATCGTCGCTGAACCTATCCTTATCCCAAACGACAAACTTGAGCGTGCAGGACTTGTGCAAAAGCGACTTGTAGATTGGGAAGTCGAACGTCGCGTCCTTCGATTCATAGACAGGATCGAGGTTGCGCTCGCACACCGGTGTTTGGAATCGTTTTCCTAAACCAGAGACGATCACATAGCTATACAAGCGGGAGGAGCGGGGAGGAGCGGAAGGTCAGCAAAGCAACGCCGGTAAGATAACGTGAACCTACGGATCACTCAAGCCGTTGCTGTCTCTGGCTTCCAAGTCCTGACAGGAGAGGACCTGCATGCGGAGGATGACGACGGGTGTCTCGCCGGGATAGGGGGAAGAGGTATCTCTGCTGCTCCAGCGATGTGAGAAGGGGGTGTGTTGCGTGGTTCTACTGGGCTTGGGGACTGTGTTTGAAGAGGCCATTGGCGCGTTAGAGAATCTCTTGCTGGACATGACTTAATAATGCCTGAGAGTTCTGAGGTGGGAGTTGTGTGGGGTTTTTGACGAAGTGGCCAGAGGCTGTGGTATGACGGCAGACACGAGGCAGACTCGGACATGAGGCAAATATCCGCTTACTGTAGCATTACAGTAGGCCCACCTCCATGGTGCCAGGCCGAATTCCCTGGAGATGAGAATAGACTCCGAATACTGTACAGGGTACTGTACTTACAGTACCGGCCATCCGGGGGTATTCTCAACGGACGCCGCTGATCGAGCGCTGATGGCACTGATCATGGGACCAGCAGCCTGAGGTTACTGTAGTGGGCGCGTCCCGATCTCTTGGCCCCACTTTCCTCGATGTCGGTGTACAAGCGTCTATGCACTACTTCACACAGCAATAATAAACAGAACAATTCTCTCTCTTCAGGTTCTCGTCCCTCCAGCGCAGAGTACCCGATGATGCTTGCGATGATGAGTAATATGTCCAAGATGCTCTCCACACCCGTCTTAATCCCCACTTACCCAATAGGTTGAAGTCGAGCACTTGGTCGCCGTCAAAGTCTTTGACGGCGCCGGACGCGGGGGTAACGTAACCTAATGATCACTCGATCACAGAATATGTCCCACACCCGCGTCTTGTTCACAGCCTGAGATTCTCCATCACAGTCATGTCTTCTTGCAGTCCCGCGCTTACTTCAGCGCCAGTTTGGTGCTACTCCTGCAAGGCGTCCCGGAAATGTCCCCCCGCAGCGCGAGCTCTCCTCGAGGCTCGCCAACCCTCCCCGCGGCCTTCACACCCGGGCCACTGCGCTGCGCTTGTTCCAACCTTCGAATGCAAGCCAGTGATGCCTGCAGGGCCTAGTACCTGAACGGCCTCACGATCTCACGCGTGTATTCTGAGGTCTTGTGATATAGCCCGACGAGCCTCGCGATCGAGCTAATCCGCAAAGTACACGCAGTGCCGGCCAATGTTCACCCTGAGCCTGTACGCGGAAACGCCCGAGGCGTGCAGGACAGATCTCACTGTAGTGGAGTAAACTGCGTTGCTGCGCCGATGACCCGGGAGTTCATCGAAGGCCGCGTGTATCAGGACACGTCGACGGCTGCGCTCGTGGGAGGACTACCGCGGCTCGAACTCACGAGCAGTGTGCGACATCCAAGTGGGGGAATTAGGGGAGATGATCATTTACCGTGAGGAGTGCGTACCAGTGATACCCCTACGTGAGGTTTCCTGACCATCTAAGCAATCTAACCGGGTAGGCTTGTCTTCCCTCTACGGTATCTCCTATCTCTAGTTGATAAGTGGCTTACATAATCAAAATCAACGAGTAGAGTACTTGTACCGTAGTAAGTTAATAGAAGGGGTTTTGTAACTCTCGCACAACCCCTCTGTGTGCTTGTAAGAGCGAATTGACATCGCTCTTCCTCTCGTCCATTCCTTGCGTTGATTTGATGCCCTTGCATTTGACACGTGATTTACCCTTGCCCCCAGCGCGTGCCCCAACCTCGCAGGCCTCACAATCCCCATCATGAGTCAAGTCGTTGCTCAGCAAGAAAAGCCGTCCCAGAACGTGAAGTCCGATGATGTCGCTACACCAGAGAAGACGACATATAATGATTCATCCGGGGCTATCTTCTCTATCTATATCACCCAGGCACAAAAAATGGACGAGGAAAATGTGGAGAATTGGAAGGGAATTGCGGACAGGATCCTCATTTTTGTACGCTTCTACGCTGCACCAACCCGGAGGATTGTCATTTCATTACTTTCATCGTAGGCTGGCCTCTTCTCATCCACGGTGGCCATTTTTATTGCCATCAGTTACCCGAACTTGCAGCAAGATCCCAACATCGTCACCCAGTCCCTCCTCGCCCAGATCTCCCAGCAACTTCCCAATGCATCCGGCAATGATAATAGCGGAATTTCGAGTCGTAGTTCCTTTGTCCCTCCTCGGTCGATAGTATTCATCAACTCGGTCTGGTTCCTTAGCCTCGTGCTCAGCCTGATATGCGCGCTGTTGGCCACGCTTTTTCAACAATGGGCCCACAAATATCTCCATACTATCCGACGGAACCACGCACCTCATGTTCGCGCCCATATCCGCGAATACTTTGCCCGAGGCGCCCGCAAGTTCGGCATCTTCGGGCTCGTTGAGGCGCTACCTTTCCTTCTTTTCGTGTCTGTGCACTTGTTTTTCGCCGGACTCGTCGCCTTTGCCTTTCACGCCAACCACACCGTCGCATATGTCACCGTCGCAATCGTCGGATTCTGCTCCCTCTCGTTTATTGCCATCACTCTAATGCCACTCATCTTTCATGACTGTCCTTATTACACACCCATGACGCCAATCCTTTGGTACTCTGCTCAAATAATCCCACTCTCCTTCTTTTCGGTCCTCTATCATGGCGCAAAGCAAATGCACGACCGTTGGGGTACAGTTAGCGATGGTTTCCTGAAAGTGTTCCGTGACCAACATGAGTACAAGGCCAAGTCCTTGTCAGAAGGCATGATGTCCAAGTTCGAGAACTCGGCTAAACGCATCTCGATGGACATATACAAAGGGACGCTCGTCCGGACACTTCAATGGCTCAGCGAGGACCGCGACCTAGAGGAATTTGTCGCTGGGATCCCCGGTCTCTGTGAGTCCAACGCACTCGCCATACCCAACAACGGTGACACACAGCGCACCATTCGCGACATTCTCGTGGCCTTACCCGGACCAACGAGCTTCCATGCGTCGCTCCCATGGAGCATCATTCAGCTGGCACAACGAGCTTTCACGAGTCAGTTGCCGAAATCCGTCCAACAACGAAGAACTCGGGCCTGCTTGAATGCGCTCTATTACATTCCTGGCGCGATTCGCGACGTACTCGCACCGTACGCTGCGGGAAAGCACTATTGTCTGGAAATCCTGCCACTACTAAACACACCAGAGTCGCTGGAGATAATTGACGAGTTGTGGGATTCGCCCAATGACGACGTCGCGCTATCGGTTAGGTGTGCCGCGGCGGTGATCGCCTCATTCATGATCACCCCCCCGCGTCGTACGCTCGACAATTTCGTAGCTCCCGACGTCGGTTTCATCTGGGATGACAACACTGGCAAGCAGTTCCTGGCCAAACGACTCCGAGTGGGCGCCGACGCGGATGGCGGCGCCGTCCCTGAATACCACCCCCGCAGTGACAGCGCGCGGCTGCGGAACATCGTGCGCTTCCTCACGGACATCAACGATACTCTACGGTATATTAACACGCAATGGTGGGCATCCGACAACGCGGACTCGATCCGCCGGGAGCGCCGGAAGCTCTTCGACATGCGTCGCACGGAAGGTTACCGCATCGGCCGCGGCACGTTTGACCAGCAAGGGGACCGGGGCTCGCCCGCGTTCGTCCCTGCCGCGCAGCAGGACCTCATCACGATCACTCTGGAGATACTGGCGCGGGATCCCGTCGCGAACGCCGCGACGTCGCAGCGCGATGCATTCCGTGAAGCATGTATGCAGCTCGCGCAAGCGGCGTCGACGCAGGCACGGGCACAGGCGCTTTCTCAGACGCACGGACGGACGCGGGTGCTGTCAGAGTTCATGCTCGAGACTCTGGCGAGGACACAGGCGCAGGCTGCGGATAGTATTGAGGTGGTCAAGCGCGCGCTGGAACCCGTGGCGCAGAGCCTTCGGTCGCAGACGAATGACACGCCGACGCCGTACAGCGATCTTCCTCTGTCTCCAATCCTTGGGCAGCAGGTCGTACCGGCCACCGCGCCGACGGTCTCTCCCGAAAATGGGCCTGTCCTGTCGCATGTTATATCTGCCCAAAATTCGTTACCTCCGCCGATTGACGCCGTTCCCCCATTGCAACATTCGGTATCGCCATCCCCATCGGGGCTTGCGTCTACCACTGGGGAGTCTGGCCATTCGAATTTGGCGGATGCACTTGTGTAATATGTCCATGTCCAAGTTTTCTAGCTTCACACGCACACGTTGGTACGCAGCTTTTCTTTGTTTCCTTGTTTCACTTCAAGTTTCAACACATGCATGCAACTCGCCATATCCTCACTTAAAAGTACATCTTACATGGTCTTCAAGTTCCATGAACACTTTCATACCCTTGTTATGTCGTGTCATCCTCACGCGCTGGTTCCAGTTCTTAATATAAAAGATGATGACTACGAGGAAGGGCCCATACTCGCCGTCGCGTCGGCGCAATGATGGTGGGCAACGATGGTGATCACGACGCTGGTGCGGTCCATGGTGTGCGCAGGTGCGGCTCGTGATGGGGGTGCGCTGCGCGCACTGATGCGCGCTTTCGCCGAGATTGGCGCAGAGCAGAGCGAGAAAGGGACACGAAAGTATCTATCTGACTTTTGGAATAAGGCCGCGCCGTGCATGCACTGCGGCTTGCGCGCATGCGGCTGTTATTGAACCTTGGCACAGGGCGCGATGTCAAGAAAGGGGCAATGCATCAATATTTAATGCATCATCGTGCATAGACCCTCAGAACGGGTCGCAGCTTTCAGCTTTGCTCCAGACGGCTTTCGACTTGGCTTTCGACGGCTATGGCGACTGGTACTGTACAGTGTACACTCTCTGTCCCTAGCTATATTCCTGGCAGGGGTCAAAGCTCGTACTCGCACGTGTCGTTACTGGTATTGAACTCCTTTGGAACATTCGTCACGAGATGGGCATTCTGAATTGTGGCGTTGCAGAGGCAGCCATCTTAACCTAGTCGGAAACAGAAGGTTGGATACCTTGGGGGTGCGACAGGCCATCTGAGTCCTTGCGTCAACTTAGGATGTGAAACACCTAGGTGTATTTGGCATATGTTCAGAACCGGTCTGTGCCAGTGCTATCCGGTTATATAACGTTGGTCGACATTGATCTCCCGTGGACCCTTCCTACGTACAGAAAGCGTGAGGACTGGCGTCAAATTCAGCCCCCACCCGAAAACCGCGCCTCGAGGGGATGCTTCTAGGCGACGCATGTGTGGTTTTATGCGGTGCCAGCGCTGAGTCTTCTTTGAAATTCTTGGTTCCCTGCTACTAGTGACGGGCACGAGGTTACCACCAGGCCGCGCCAACGCCAGCACTGAGCGCTGAGTCTTCTCCAAAGTATTTTGGGCCTAACGTGGACTTGAACGTAGAAGCGTGTGATAACGCAATAACTTGAATAAGATAGCGAAGTATGGTCGGTGCCTCAATCGAAGACGACTCGGGTGTCGCTGGAACCAGAGGCTGCCATGTACTAACGCGTAACGCTATAAGCGCCGACGCAAATGGCATATAGTGGGCCCCGTGACGAAGCTTCTATTTCCATTCTTGATAAATGCCGCATGGGATGGGGTCGTCTCCATGCAGTATGCTTTCCACGGCGACACAACTGTCAACAGAGAGGTCAGATGCGCGCCTCACGCGATGGGCATTTCACTTGCAGAAATCTGTCCAATCATATTTCAGGATTTATTGTAAGCGATTGAATTGGAATACATTGTGAAAACCGATCTGACAGGATGGGTGATGCGACCGCAATAGATGCACCAAGTATAGGTCGATCTTCATACAGAGCGCTTGGTGCGATGTACTGTATTAAATCTGCGTTCGCGATTTCTGCTTGTGCGCCCCCACATTGTCACTATGGCTCGGATTGCCCCGCAACAACCTCCGTCACAGAATGCATGCGGTTGTACCGCCGCTCCGAAGGAAACCACTTATAGTGACTCTTCTGGGGCAATCTTCTCTATGTATATCACCCGTGCACTAGAGTTCGACGATGAAAATGTGGAGAATTGGAAAGGTGGTGCAGATGGCATCCTCGTTTTTGTACGCTTCCGCGCCATTCTCGCACAAGCCTCGCGCATCTCACGCTTTCCATTGCAGACTGGCATTTTCTCTGCCACGGTTGCCACATTTATCGCTATGAGCTACCCAAACTTGCAGCAAGATCCCAATGTCACCACCCAGTCCATTCTCGTGAAGATATCTCAACAACTTGCCACTACTAACGGTACCATTCCCGCCGCGAGTCTGTCCGACCAAAGTTCCTTCACCCCTTCCGGTTGGGTGGTATTTGTCAACTCGGTCTGGTTCCTCAGCCTCGTGCTCAGTCTCACGTGCGCGCTCATTGCTACACTTTTGCAACAATGGGCCCGCCGATACCTCCAGATGATTCAACGAAATCATCCACCTCATGTCCGTGCCCATATCCGAGAGTACTTTTCCCGGGGTGCGCGCCGGTTCCACATCTTCTGGCTTGTTGAGGCGCTACCTTTCCTTCTTCTCATATCCGTGCTCCTATTCTTCGCCGGACTCCTCGCCTTTGCCTTCCTCACCAATCGCACCGCCGCGTGCATCACCGCCGCAATCGTCGGATTCTGCATCCTCTCGTATATCGCCCTCACTCTAATGCCGCTCAAATATCATGACTGTCCCTATCACACACCCTTTACGTCACTCATTTGGTACACCGGCCAACTAATCCCACTCTCCTACGTTTCGTTCGTCTATCGTTTAAAGAAGCTATGGTACGACCATATTGGCGAAGACGGCCAGGAAATAGTGAAGTCATTCCGTGACCGGCAAGAGAAAAGGCTCAAGTCCATTTCGGAGGGCAGGATATCCAGGCTCGAGAGCTCGGCCAAACTCCCTTCGATGCACATATACAAAAAAAAACGCTCGTCCGGACACTTAACTGGCTCAGCGAGGACCGCGAGTTGGAGAAATTTGTCACTGGGATCCCCGGGCTGTGTGAGTCCGAGGCCCTCGCCACGCACGACAGTGGTGGCACACAACGTCCCATTCGTGACGTTCTCGCTGCGTTACCTGGACCAACGAGCTTTCACGCGTCGCTCCCATGGAGCGTCATCGAGTTGGCACAACGAGCTTTCACAAGCAAGCTGCCAGAATCCATCCAGCGACCAAGAATTCGGGCCTGCCTGAAGGCACTCTACTACATTCCTGGTGCGATTCGCGACGTACTCATACCACACGCTGCGGAGAAAAGCCATTACTCGAAGATCCTTCCGCTTCTGAACTCCTCAGAGTCACTGGATATCATTAACGAGTTACAGAACACGCCCAATGACGATATCGCGCTACCTGTTCGGTGTGTCGCGGCGGTAGTCGGCGCACACATGATCACCTCCCCGGCTCCTACAACTCCCAACGTCTGGGATGACGACACTGGCAAGAAGTTCCTGACCAAGCGAGTCGGTGATGGTGCCGGCGCGGACGGCGTCGTCGATCCTGCATACCCCCGCAGCGACAGGGCGCGAGTGCAGAACATCGTGCGCTTCCTCCAGGACATCAAGGACACGCTAGGAAAACTGAATAAACAGTGGTGGACGTCCAACAACGCGGACCAGATCCGCCTGAAGCGCAAGGAGCTCTTTGCAGCACGTCGCGATCATTCGGAAGAGTACCGTACCGGCCATCGCAATTTTGACCAGCAACTCGAAGGCGACCGGGCGTCGCCCGCATTCGTGCCTGCTGCGCAACTGGACCTCATCACACTCACTCTCGAGATACTGGTGCGGGATCCCCTCACGGATATTTCGATGTCGCAGCGCGAGGCACTCTGGGTCGCATATGAAGAGTTCAAGCAGGTGGCGTTCACACATGCGGGGGAACAGGCAAAGGAACAGCGCCTGGGACTGGCGCGACCGCGGGTGCTGCTGTCACAGTCAGACCAGGAGGCTCTGGCTTGGATAGATACGCAAGCCGCGGACGGTTTTGAGCCGGTCAAGCGTGCGCTGGAGAGCCTTTGGTCACCGACAAACGAAATAAAAGCGCCTCAGATCGCGTTACTGCCGTCGAATAGTACCAATGGTGGGGTAACCCGGGCGCGCAACGTGGCGCTGCCGCCGTCGCCTATGGAACTTGCTTCCTCCCCTTCATATTCGGGATTGACATCCTCAGTGCAGCCTTTTCTCACCACTAGTAGGCAGGACATTGAATCCCGCGGGTCGCTTCAGTAACATATTGAAGTCCCAAGCGGGTGTAGCGAAACCTGGCTTGTATCTGTCTCAGTGTCATTTGTAATGGCTGGCAGTTTTGTCTCCTTGGCTTCTCTTCCTATTTCCCTTCTGAATAGATACGTAGAACTCACAGTGTTTTGATACACGCGGACCGCTTACAATTGTGACATTAGTTAAAATAGATATGAGGTTGTTTGACGTCAGTCAACCCTGTCCCGACTGAGGTGTATTCTAGATATTTGGTACTTGGTATCCCGACCGATACGCATCCTGCATACAGCGCAACGTCGTACTGTCCGTTGGGTCGACATACGGAGTATACCTGTTCATCACAATCGACATCGCAATATGAACCAGTGAAGTGGGAAAGCGAAGCCCTGACAGAACCCAATCGTAATATACCAGATCGGAACAAAATGGAGAGCAATTTCCGGAGAGGTATAAAAAGTTGAAAAGGTTAAATTTCGGGTTACGGAGCCGGCTTCCCTGACAGCCCAAGTTCGCCACCTGACGCTGACCCACCGTGTTGCGCCCAGCGACCAGCGGTGGTATGATGCACCAAGCGCGCGGCGCAGCTTGTGCCGGTCATGTACACCGAACTCTACGCCACTATGCGAGAGTTCGCAATTCTAGTGGAGACGGGGCTCATCAAGACAGAGGACATCCCAGAACACGGGTAATGCCACGCTTGTTGTGGTAAAGAATGTGCGAGATCGCCCTCGCACGCGACGCTATCCACGTGTATGCGGCCCTTCTAGATTGTGTGCCCGTCGCCCGAGCTGGATCGCATCGATGAAAATGAGGTCATCCGACTGCGGAGAGTCGGTGGGCGGCGTCGAGCTGGAAGACTTGGGCAGTGGTGTGAGCACTCCATGCGAGATCGTCTGCGTGTAGTCCTTGTCATTCTTCCTTTTTTGCTGGTTGCCTCAGTGCGCTATTAGGCCGATAATTGGCTCCACCCGCAACCACAGTACCATGGCGCTCACCGGAATGTGATGGTCGGAGGAGGGTCATACACCCTTGCATACACCCGCCCTCTTTTCTTGACTGGGTTCAGAGGAGCCTTGAACTCGGGCAAAGTCGACAAATCGGCAGGATAAGGCCAGGTGTTAAGGTCTGCCCCGTTAATAAGGGTATCGATAGATATCTCTGCCTCACCAACATAGTCATCGGCTTTGAACTTATCCTGGCCGAAAACGGTGAGTCGTATAGGGAGCGATAGGTCATCTTGGCCCACGTGGAAGAACAATTACTCATTCTAGTCTAGGTTTCGCGTGTGTTTTATGGACAGTCGTACGTCAGGCCTCCTCTCCAATTAACACTTTCACGAAGGGATCCATATCATAGCCCGTGAGTGTCACTGGCTCCGATCAGCGGTGATGTGGCTTTGGAAGTCGAACAACTCACTGGTACGCCATTTCGGAAGGTCCCTTGCACCACAGATCTCACCATGACCACGCCAACTATAACGTGAATGTTGTTTGCAATCAATGCGTTGTAGGTATTCTCAAAGTCCACCTGGCCTGTCGAGCCGGGAGGGCGGACAAACCCGACTTTGAGGAGCATAGACCCACGCACGGGCTTAGTTGAGCGTGAGGAAATGAGGCTAATGGAGAAGGGAGGGGGTTAGAATCACTACTCTGATCTTCGGTAGTAGAGTGCCGCACCTCATTGTCAGGATCGTCGAAAACGAACGCAATTCCTTCGATCCACAGGTCTACTGGCAACGAATACTCGCCTCATATAATCGTTTCTGATTCTGTCCTTGTCCCAGACGACAAAATCGAGCGTGCCAAGCACGTGCACAAGCGACATGTAAATTGGGAAGTCGAACGTCGCGTCCTTATCATACACGGGATTGAGGTTGCTCTCGCGCACCGGAGTTTGGAACTGTTCGACCAAAAGAGAGACGGTCACGAAGCTACACAAGCGGGAGGAGGGGAAGGTCAGCAGAGAAACGCCCGCACGATAAAGCAGGGGAGGCGGACGCACGTGTCACTATAGCCGTTGCGGTCTTTGGCTTCCAGGTCTTGGCAGGATATGACACGCGGAGGTAGACCAATGGAGTCTCGCCGGGAGAGGGAGAAGACTCGGAGGAGTCTCTGCTGCTTCCGCGGCGCAAGATAGGGATATGCAGTGGCATAGTATTCCTGTGTTTGGGGCCTGTGTTTGGAGAGTCTGCCTGTGCTATTGCTGGATATAGGAGGGTCCTACCAGTGTGTGAAGTGGAAGTGGAAGTGGAAGTGCAGACCCGTGCCAGAAACGAGGCAGAATTCTGCTTACAAACAATAAGCAAAGAAGGAGTCAAGAAGGAATCACCTCACCGGCTGCCAAGACTTGCCAAGTACAGAACTCTTGCCCGGACACTTCATTGGCTGAACGAGGACCGCGAATTGGAGAATTTTGTCGATGTGATCCCCAGTCTGTGTCACGGTGAATTCAAGGCCCTCGCCGCGCGCGACCGTGACAATGATGGCATACCATTCGTGACGTTCTCGTGGCCTTACCTGGACCATTGAACTTTCAGGTGTTGCTCCCGTTGAGTACCATTCAGCTGGCGCAGCCAAGCATTTGGGGATGCTGAGGCTTGCGTCGACACGTCATTTATTCTTAGTTGTTTGGGTGACCTCGCGGTCCTCGCCTCGGAAACGAAAACCCCTCATCCCCGATCGAGAAGCACTTCGTGCGGGGAATCGTGCTTCAGCCCAATCTCTGCGCAGTCCGTTCCTTCCCTCTTGGCGCCATACCGAACCTAAAGCGGGGAGTAAGGCAGCTTGTACTAGTCACACACTACTGCAACTGATGTTCAAGTTACGGTTGGCGCCGATGCTCGGTCTTAGACGCTTTCTTTTTCCGTCACCGTGTTAGTGTACTATTATCCCGCGCGCTAACGACCACGAGAGCCATAAGTGGGCCTCATTACCCAAGACCTTACAACTGGCAGTTTCTTCTTGTCTCCACCTCATCGGCCTCAATTCTCGCGTGCGAGGCGCAGACTTTGATGTCGCAGATAAGACGGTGGTCCCAATTATGCAGGATCCTACGGGATATCGAGTTTGATACGATGCATGTGACCAACTGCAATACAAATATCCTCGTCACTGTATTTTCGTCAATATCAAAGTTCGCAGCATTGCACATTCAGCCCCGATCACCAATGGTGAGTTCGCCACTCGCTGCTCGGCAGCGCAAAGGGCCTTGCGAACGAACTGATCGGTGAAGGCGGGCGCTCGACGCAGCGCTGGCCGACACGGTCGCGAGTCCGCTACTATGCTCAGGCTGCAGCTTCATGCTCACTGTAGTGTGAACTGCAGAAAAGTCGCGATGCTCGATGGCCACAACGATGGAAGGGTCACGGTGAGGTGACGCATGCGATGCACCGGGGGCGGGTCGTAGTGGCGCAGCGCTCCGTTGACTGATACGGGACTTTCTACTCCTTCTCCAGTGAGTAGCGCGCGTTATGGATGTTAGCCTCTCCAGCACTCACGCGTTGATTAATGATTGCTTGTTCTGAGGCGCCGCTGCGGCGCTCGCATGCGAGGACATGAGTCAATCGTCTCGATGGACGGCATCGAGCCTGGAGACTTGTTCTCAGCGTAAGATCGTTCGCTTGCGGCTGTGTCAAACTCCTTGCCCAGCTCGAACTCGTGCCCGGTTGGAAAATTGTCAGGATAAAGCCCGGTGTTAAGGTCTTTCTTCGAAGTTTGCACCCCTCAACGGAGGTGGCAATTTTTATCTCCGGCTCACCGGTGTAGTCGTGAACCCATCCTGGTCGATAATGGTAAGTCCTACTGTATAGGGAGAGACAGGTCGTGCTCGGGCACGTGGAAGAGCGGCTACTCATCTCAGACCGGTGATGGAGCGCCAGTGAGAGGAGATAGCCGGTTCGGACGGGCGATAAGAAAGAAGGCGCGTAGTCGGCAGGGTCTGAATCTAGCGTGCTGATACTGCACGCGACGACTGATTTTCGCAAGTGACGCGCGTACTACTGTAGTGCCAACAACTGAGTTTCTTGATGAAACTCCCAAGAAATGATCCATATCCATGTAAATCTCTTGCGACTCTGCCAGCGGCATTGCGGTGTTGGAGCGCACAAACAGCTCACTGTCGAGGTAAGGTTTGATTTTTGCAGGCAGTCCGGGCACAGTGCCGAGCCCCTCAGCCCGAATAGGCACATATACCCTTGCTGTATTTCTGGAAGGGGTTAGAGATAATTCGAACTCGCGCATGATAGACAGGTGATCGGGATAAAAGGCAGATATCAAACCTCTTTGGAACATTCGTGACGAGATCGGGATTCTGAATTGCGGCGTTGGTGAGGCAGTCGTCATCACCCTGACCTGGTCGTAAATGCAGTAGCAGGTTGGATAGGGAGCCACAGGGAATCTGAGTCCTTGTGAACATAGAACAGTACTAATTACTTGCTTGTCCAAAACGTGGTTTCGCAGCGTACGGATGACCAAATGACACTTCCATGAAATGGCTATTATCCCAGAACCTCGGCGCAGGGCACGGTGCCTGGGAAGGGGAAGGGAGTGGCGCAGAGCGGAGAACCATGCAGGCATGTGATGCATGCGCGAGCGCAGGACACAGCGAGAGCAGGTGAGGGGGGATAAGACGGAGGTCCTCCGAGTCACCGCAGCGTGCTACTGCCGTTGGAGGCGGGTTTTCATACCTGGTACATACACGACACTTCAAGTTGAAAGCTTTAACCCGACTTGGAGTCAGTGAAACCACCTCTCGCCGTGTCGGCACCCTGAAGAAAGAGCCCATGCGTCAGCCTAAGACTGAAAAGGAGACCTGTATTTTTAGAACAGGTGTGCACTGGCTATCGATCAATTACGCAGCGTACTGAAGTGGCATTACATTCAGTCTCTGCTCGAAGACCGCTGGGTGATTTTTCGGTTTCACGCGGTGCCACTGGCAGCGCTGAGCCTTCTTCTTCACTTTCTGGGAAACTCCTGGTCCCTGACGGGCACGAGGTTAATCACCAAACCCCGACAGCGCCAGAACTAAGCGCTGAGTCTTCTCCAAAGCATATCGGGCCTAACGTGGACGGTGGACTTGAACGTGGAAGCGTATGACACTTGGTTTTTGCCTGGTTTAACGTGACAAGATAATAATTGAAATATGCCCCATGCACCAATCCACGACGACTTCGTTGAGCAGGTGTCAGTGTGGTTAGAACCAAGGTGGGAACCACCATGTAAGCGCCGATGCAAATAGCAAGTACTGTATACTACTAGGATTATCTTCTGTTTCCATTCTTGATATATAGCTTGATAAACGGGGAGAGCGCGCCGTGTGATATGTGAGTACATGGGATCGGCTCGGCTTATGTTGCCCCATCTGATTTCCATATGATCCAGAGACGCTCGCCACAGTGACTCAAGTACTCAACTGTCGACAGAATGGAGATAAGCTTGGAGGTACTAAGAGGGGTGAGATGCGCTCCTCACCACTGTGCGCACACTTGCAGAAATCTGTCCGATCTGATTTTAGGATTTACTGTAGTAAGCGATTGAGTCAGGAATACATTGTAGACGCACCCAGAACAGGCCGATCTTCATTTACCCTCATGCAGTGAGCCAACTTGATAGGTATCCGAGTCATACTTTGATAATTTGAGATAATTTCCATATTGAGTAAGAGTTATTGGAATTATAACTTAATGGACGTCGCTAGTCAATTACTGTATCGCGATTATCACGGCATTTTCCTGATGCTACAGGGCGTTTGGCCGCAATACATTAAACCCGTTCGCGATTTTCTGCCCTCCCCCACACTTTTCGCTATGACTGCCCCGCAACAACCTCCGTCACAGAACGCGTGCGGTTGTACCACCGCCCCGAAGGAAACCACTTATAGTGACTCATCTGGAGCCATATTCTCTATGTATATCGACCATGCACAAAAGTTTGACGATGAAAATGTGGAGAATTGGAAAGGAGGCGCAGAAAGCATCCTCCTATTTGTACGCCTCCACGTCACTCTCGTATACTTACAAGCCCTCACGCATCACGCATTTCACCGCAGACTGGCATTTTCTCTGCTACGGTGGCCACATTTATCGCTGTCAGCTACCCGACCTTGAATCAAGATCCTAACGCCATCACCCATTCCCTTCTCAGACAAATATCTCAACAACTTGCCCATCCTAACGGTACCATCCCCCCCGCGAGTCTGTCTGACCAAAGTTCCTTCACACCCTCCGCTTCCGTGGTATTTGTCAACTCGGTCTGGTTCCTCAGTCTCGTGCTCAGTCTTACATGCGCCCTCATTGCTACACTTTTGCAACACTGGGCCCGCAGATACCTTCAGATGATTCGAAAAAATTACCCACCTCATGACCGTGCTCATATCCGAGAGTACTTCTCCCGGGGTGCCCGCCGGTTCCGCATCTTCGCGCTTGTTGAGGCGCTGCCTTTCCTCCTTCTCGTATCTGTGCTCCTGTTCTTCGCTGGACTCGTCGCCTTTGCATTCCTCGCCAATCGCACCGCTGCATGTTTCACCTCCGCGATCGTCGGATTCTGCATCCTCTCGTATATCTCCCTCTCCCTCATGCCGCTCAAATATCACGATTGTCCCTATCACACACCTTTTACGTCACTCATTTGGTACACTGGCCAACTCGTCCCACTCTCCTGGTTTTGGTTGACCTATCATAGTACAAAGCGATGGTACGCCCGTTGGGGGCCTGCAGGCGGCGAGAAAACAGTGGAATCATTCCGTGTCCGGCAAGAGGGATGGCTCAAGTCTTTTTCAGAAGGCAGGATAGCCAAGCTCGATGAGTCGGCCCGGGCTATACTCCCTACGATGGACATATACAAAAAGACGCTCGTCCGGACACTTAATTGGCTCACCGAGGACCGCGAACTGGAGAAATTTGTCGACGGGATCCCCGGGCTGTGCGAGTCCGAGGCCCTCACCAAACACAAAAACGGTGACCCGCAACGTACTACCATTCGTGACGTTCTTGCGGCCTTACCTGGACCAACGAGCTTTCACAAGTCGCTTCCGTGGAGCATCATTAAGCTGGCACGGCGTGCTTTCACAAGCGGGCTGCAAGAATCTGCCCGGAAACAAAGAACCCGGGCGTGCTTGAAGGCACTCTACTACATTCCCGGCGCGATTCGCGACATACTTGCACCGTACGCTGCAATGGAAAATCATGTCTCGGAGATCCTTCCGCTTCTGAACTCACTAGAGTCACTGGAGATCATTAAAGAGTTGCAGACCAAGTCCAATGACGACGTTTCCATACCTGTTCGGTGTGTCGCGGCGGTAGTCGCCGCATACATGATCACTTCCTCTCCCCCTCCCAACGCCCTTTTCATCGGAGATCACGACTCCGGAAAACAGTTCCTGAATAAGCGACTCCGTATCGACGGCGACGGCAGCGTCGCTCATGGATACCACAGAGACAGCGCGCGGGTGCAGAACATCGTGTGTTTCCTCACTGACATCAGGGAGACGCTAGGAAACCTTAACAAGCAGTGGTGGGCGTCCAAAAATTGGAATTTGATCCGGAAGGAGCGCGCAGAGCTCTTTAGGACGCGTCGCAATCATCATGATACAGAAAAGTACACTACTGATGACCACAAATTCGACCACTGGGAGCAACTTGAAGGCAACCGGATGTCGCCCGGGTTCATGTCTGCCGCGCAACTGGACCTCATCACGCTCACTCTTGAGATACTAGTTCGCGATCCCATCACGGACGCTACGGATTCGCAGCGCAAGAAACTCGAGGACGCATATAAAGAGTTCAAGAATGTGGCGTTCACAAAAGCGGTGGAAGAGGTGAGTAAACAGCGCTCGAGACAGCGGGCTTGGTTAGAGATACAAGCCACGGACGGTTTCAAGACGGTAGAGGGTGTGTTGGGGAGCCTTTGGCCACAGAAAAACGGCGCACGCCACAGTAGTTCGCAAGCCACCGATGACGCCGTTGTCGTCGAATGGAGGGGCTCGGCGGCTAAACCCTGACCTCAAGGGGCCGCTACCGCTGTCGCCCATGGAACCTTCCTCTCGTTCGTTTCACCCTCAGTGCGGCCTTTCTACGAAGGTCTGGCATCGAATCTCGCGGGTCGCGTCCGTAGCGTGCTGAACTCCCAAGCGTGTTTAGCGAATTTGGCTTGTATTAGTATCAGTCACGTTGTTAGTACGGCTGGCAGTCTTGTCTCTTTTGGCTTGGCTTCCTTTTCCCCCTCTGAATAGACGTTGGAACTCATGGTGTTTTGATTAATAGTGTCACTCGATTGTAGTGTTTGACCTCCGTCAACCTTGTCTCGACCGTGACTGAGGTAGATCCTAGATAGTTGGTGGTACTACTACTGGTACTTGGTATTCCGACTCTGATGCACATACCGAATACAATGCAATGTCGTACAATCCATTTAGTCGACATACAGAGTGTACCTGCTTATCGCAATGGTATCGCGATATGAACCGGTGAAGTGGAAACACGAAGTGACAGAACCCTAATATACCAGATCGGAACAAAAGGGTGAGAGTCTGTGGGCGGCATCGAGCTGAGAGACTTGGGCAATGATGCATGATGCGCACTCCACGCAAAGATCGTCAGCGTTGTAAGGTCAACATGCGCGCTGCGTACATGACGCCAACCCGCCACCATCCGACGCCTTCGTACACGCACGATTCGGCCACATCGGCCTTGATATCCATGCCTGTGGTCGTGTCTATGATTATTATACCTGTCCATTGTGTTCCGTTTGCGTCCGCATTGACTGTATTCTTCCTGTATCACTATTGTCTTCCTGTGGCTCGTTCCCCATGTATATAACCTCTTGGGTTTCGTGTCTCAGAATATGATCTCATCTCTCTTGGTGATCTGCACATCGCACCCGCGTCGATTCTAACTCTACGTTCCCGTGCCCTAGCTCCGAATCGACTTCGTACTCATCTCATCTCACCTCGCCCCACTCTTCCATGGCACGGCTACGTCCTTCCCCTTGGGTCGACACACTCCCATACTCGCACAAACCCCACAGCGTATAGTCCGTGTCATTATCCTTGTCTCACTACTTTCCCCGGTCAAACGTACGGCAGATATTTGGCTCTGAGCGCAAGAGCATCAGTAATCGTTGGCCAGCCGAAACCACAGCACCACGGCGCTCACCGGAACGTGATCTCCGGAGTAACCGCCGTGTACGGTCGTTTTGGATTCTCAGTCAGAGGACGGACGACAAATTCAGGCATGCTTGTCAAACCGGCAGGATAAGGCTGCCGGGTGTTAACGTCCACCTCTTGATCCACTCTCTCAATGATGGAAGCGTCAGTTATCTCTACCTTACCGACAAAGTCGTCGGGGGTGAACTTATCCCGGTGGAAAACTGTGAGTCGTATAGGGAGCGATAGGTCTTGGCCCACGTGGAAGAACAATTGTTCATTCCACTCCGGGTTCAGCGTGTGCTGCATGACCGACGTACATCCGACGTCTCCTGGCCCTTCCCCAACCGACACTTTCACGAAGGGGTCCATATCGAAGCCCACGCGAGTCGCTAGCTCCGATCAGCGGCGATGTGGCGTTGGAAGTCGAACGGCTTACCGTCGGGCCATTCTGGAAGGTTCTTTATGCCACCAATTTCAACCATCACGATGCCAGCTTTAAGGTGTTTGTTGTTTGCAATCAATGCGTTGTAGGTGCTCCCAAAGTCCACCTGGCGAGTCGAATTGGAAGGGTGGACGAACCCGACTTTGAGGTTCATAGTTCCACCCACGGGATTAGTCATCGGGCGTGAGGAAACAAGGTGAACGGGGAAGGGCTGAGGGAGGGGGGTAAAAAATCTCTGATCTTCGGTAGTTGCGAGTGACGCACCTCATTGTTGGGATCGTCAAAGCCGAAAGTTCCTCTGAACCACCGGTTTACTGGCAACGAATACTCGCCCAAATAATCGTTTTTGGAGAATCTGTTCTTGTCCCAGACGACGAAATTGAGCGTGTCGAGCTTAGGCCCAAGCGACTTGTAAATTGGGAAGTTGAATGTGGCGTCCTTCGGTTCGTACTCGGGATCAAGGTTCTGCTTGATTACCGGCGTTTGGACCTTTTTGTCTAAAAGAGAGACCGTCACGAAGCTACATAAACGGGGACGAGGGGAAGGTCAACAAAGGAACGCCCGCAGGACAAAGAAGGGGAGGCGGACGCACGGGTCACTACTTCCGCCATGGTCCATGGCCACCAGGCCATAGCAGGAGATGACCTGTACACGGAGGAGGACGACTGGAGGGTCGCCGGGATTGAGGGAAGAGCTGGACCCGCGGCTAGAGAGTAGCATGGTACTGTTGGGCTGGGATCTGAGTCTGTCGGTGCGGTAGAGAATCTATTGCTGGAAATAAGAGGGGTCGGAGGGTCCTTCCAGTGGGGTTATTCTCAACGAAGTGGCCCTTGGGGTTGGAGTCTGAAGTAGAAGTGGAGTGGAAGTAGGCGGAAGGTGCTGTTTTTACCGTGCAAAACGTGCGTGAATCTGTTTACAAGCAATACAAAGTGCAGTGCTACTGTAGTAAGTGCAGTGATGATAGTACCGGGTGATCGGCGATCGATGTTACCAGATACAGGTAACTTAGCACTGCACAGACCAGATCAAAATACACCGCTTGCGCCAGCGCCGAGCCTTCTCCAAAGTATTTCGGGCCCAGCGTGAACTTAAGCAAGACGGAGTCACAGCGTGAGGTACTCTGGGATGCATATAGTTGCCCATGGAACCTTCCTCTTATTTGTATACTTCACCCTTAGTGCGGCCTTTCTAGTAGGTCTGACACCCCACGGGTCGCCTCCGTAGCGTGCTGAACTCCCAAGCGTGTCACGGTTTAGTGGATCTGGCTTGTATTAGTATCAGTCACGTTTGTTACGGCCGGCAGTTTTGTCTCCTTTGGCTTGGCTTCCCTTTTCCATTCAGGCTCTGAATCGACACATGGAACTCATGGGGTTTTGATTGATACATGCGCTCAACTTACAGTTGTGTCACTAGATTGAAGTGTTTGACCTCAGTCAACCTTGTCCTGATTGGGTGGATCCTGGATATTTGAGACTTGGTATTCTGACTTCTGATGCGCATACAACGCAATGTCGTAATATCCATTTAGTCGACATACAGAGTGTACTTGCTTATTAAGATCGCATCGCGATATGAACCGGTGAAGTGGACCCTAATATACCAGATTGGAACAAATTTCCGAAGATGTATGACAGGAAAAGGATAGATTTCACGGTACTGGCCCTGACAGGCCAAGTTCGCCACCCGACACAGACCCATTACCGTGTTGCGCCCAGTGACCGACATCCCAGAACACCGGTAATGCTGCACCTTCTCTGGTAAAGAACGTGCGAGATTGCCCTCGCAAGCGGCGTTATCCAACATGTGTATGGGCTCTTCTAGGGTATGTGTCTATCGCCCGGGAGTTAGATCGCATCAAGAAAATGAGATCGTCCGACTGCGGAGAGTCGGTGGGCGGCATCGAGCTTCAAGACTTGGGCAATGGTGAGCGCACCCCACGCAAGATCTTCCGCGTCACGGGTAGTCCGTGTCATTCTCTTCGTCTCACTGCTTTCTCTGGTCAAACATACGGCTGATATCTGGCTCTGAGCCCAGGAGCATCAGTAATCGTTGGCTGGTCGAAACCACAGCACCACGACGCTCACCGGAACGTGATCTCTGGCGTAACCCCCGTATACGGTCGTTTTGGATTCTCAGTCAGAGAACGGACGACAAAATTGGTTAAATCGTTGACAGGATAAGGCGGCTGGGTGTTAAGGTCCACCTCTTGATCCACCCTCTCGATGATGGAACCGTCAGTTATCACTACCTCACCGACAAAGTCGTCGGATGTGATCTTATCTCGGTCGAAAATTGTGAGTCGTATAGGGAGCGATAGGTCTTGGTCCACATGGAAGAACAATTGTTCATTCCACTCCGGGTTCAGCGTGTGCTGCATGACCGACGTACATCCGACATCTTCTTTCTCTGTTCCAATTGACACCTTCACGTAGGGGTCCATATCGAAGCCCACGATGATCGCTAGCTCCGATCAGCGGCGACGTGGCGTTGGAAGTCGAACGACTTACCGTTGCGCCAATTCGGAAGGTTCTTTATGCCACCAATGTCAACCACCACGATGCCAGCTTTTAGGTGTTTGTTGTCTGTAGTCAATGCGTTGTAGATGCTCCCAAAGTCCACCTGGCGAGTGGAGTCGGAAGGGTAGACGAACCCGACTTTGAGGTTCATAGTTCCACCCACGGGTTTAGTCATCGGGCGTGAGGAAACAAGGTGAACGGGGAAGGGCTGATGGGGGTAAAAATCTCTGATCTTCGGTAGTTGCGAGTGACGCACCTCATTGTTGGGATCGTTAAAGGCGAAGGTTCCTCTGAACCACCGGTTTACTGGCAACGAATACTCGCCCAGATAATCGTTTTCGGAGAATCTGTCCCAGTCCTCGACGACAAACTTGAGTGTGTCTAGCTTGGGCCCAAGCGACTTGTAAATTGGGAAGTCGAATGTGGCGTCCTTCGGTTCGTACTCGGGATCAAGGTTCTGTTTGATTACCGGCGTTTGGAACTGTTTGCCCAAAAGAGAGACTGTCACGAAGCTACATAAGCGGGGGACGAGAGGAAGGTCAGTAAAGGAACGCCCGCAGGATAAAGAAGGGGAGGTGGACGCACGGGTCACTATTCCCGCTACGGTCCATGGCCACCAAGCCCTTGCAGGAGACGACCTGTACACGGAGAAGGACCACTGGGGTATCGCCGGGATCGGGGGAAGGGGAGTAGTTGTTGGCTTGGTTGGACCCGCGGCTAAAGAGTCGCCTGATGGACGACATGGTACTACTGGGCTGAGAACTGTATTTGGAGAGTTCGTCGGTATGGTAGAGAATCTATTGCTGGAAATAAGAGGGGTCAGAGGGTCCTTCCAGTGGGGTTATTCTCAACGAAGTGGCCCTAGAGCCCGAAGTGGAAGTGGAAGTAAGCAGAAAGGTGTCCTCGTTCCCGTTTTCACCAAAGCGTACTTATACTATACTGTGACGCCAACACGTGCATGAATCCGCTTACAAACGGTGTGAAGCCAAGTGCAATACTCCGGATCACGATGAAGGATGCTGGAACCGGTGTACTGTAGCCGTTAGGGTTTGGCACTTGGTTCTGCTTTCCTCACTGCGGCCAGGCTCGTGTTCAGGCGCATCTTAAAGCTTACAGAGTCTGGACATCTCACAAATTCACGTCCGGCGGTCTCTCTTTGTATCCTCGTCTCCGCACAGAGTACCCGATGATATTTGGACGAGTAATATATTCCACCTCTACAGTACCTTGCATGCTGAACAAGTGTGCCCATTTTAGGCTACAGAGGGCTTAGGTCAGCCAAGGACAAAACGCCATTGTCGTTCATTCACGCCTGTATCTGGGTCCCGTCATGGTCTCGAATACATCCATCCCTAGTTCCTATATCCCTCCTGGGTCGGTAGATTTATCAACTCGTTCTGGTTCTTTTTTTTTTTTTTTTGAACAAACTCGTTCTGGTTCCTCAGTCTTGTTCTCAGCCTCATGAATGCCCTTTGGCCACATTTTTGCGACAATGGGCCCGCCAGTATCTCCACGCATTGGCAGTTCGACAGGATCACCCACCTCATATCCGCGCTCATACTAGTATTCTCGAATACTTTACCTGAGGCGCGCGTAGGTTCCACATCTTCGGGCTTGTTGAGGCGCTCCCTTTCCTTCTTCTCGTATCCGTGCACATATTTTTCGCTGGACTCATCGCCTTTGCCTTTCGTGCCAACCACATCGTCGCATATTTCACCACCGCAATCGTCGGGTTCTGCTCCCTCTCATATATTGCTCTCACTCTATTACCATTCATCTTTCACGACTCTACTACACACCCCTAACGTCAGTCCTTTGGTTCTCCGCTCAAATGATCCCACTCTCCTACTTTCCGGTCCTTTATCATGGCGCAGAGCAATGGTACGGCCGTTGGGGTACAAATGGCGGGGGAATGGTGAAATCATTCCGTGACCGGTATCAGAACAAGGCAAGTCCTTGACGGAAGGCATGATATCCATGCTCGAGAACGCATTTCGATCAACAATTCGCTCGTCCGGACACTTCACCGGCTCAATGAGGACCGCGGGTTGGAGGAATTTGTCGATGGGATCCCCGGTCTCTCTGAGTCCAGGGCACTTACCGTGCGCGGTACCGGTCCTGAGGTTTGATTTTTGCAGGCAGTCCGGGCACAGTGCTGAGCCCTTCAGCCCGAATAGGCATATATACCCTTGCTGTATTCCTGGAAGGGGTAAGAGATAGCTCAAACTCGTGCATGATAGACAGGTGATCAGGATAAAAGGCAGATATCAAACTTCTTTGGAACATTCGCGACGACATCGGGATTCTGAATTGCAGCGTTGGAGAGGCAGTCGTCATCATCCTGATCCGGTCGTAAATACAGTAGCAGGTTGGAAAGGGAGCTACAGGGAATCTAAGTCCTTGTGAACATGGAAGAGTAGTTGCTTGCTTGTGCAAAACGTAGTTTCGCAGCGTACGGATGACCAAATGACACTTCCATGAAATGGCCATTATCAGTCCATTATCCCAGAACCTTGGCGCAGGGAACCGTGCCTGGGAAGGGGAAGGGAGTGGCGCAGAGCGGAAAACCATGCAGGCATGTGATGCATGCGCGAGCGCAGGACACAGGGAGCGCGGGTGAGGGGGGATAAGACGGAGGTCCTCACCATAGGGCGCTACTGCCGTTGGAGGCGGCCTGGTACATACACGACACTTGAAGCTTGAAATTTGAAAGCTTGAAGCTTGAAAGCTTGAACCCCGACTTGGAGTCAGTGAAACTACCTCTCGTGTCCCACGCAAGGCACCATGAAAAGAGCCCCATACGTCAGGTCAGCCTAAGACTGAAAAGGAGGCATCGTATTTTTAGAACTGGTCTGTGCACTGGCTATCTGATCGATCGATTCCCGCGTACAGAAGTGGCATCACATTCAATCTCCGCTCAAAGACGCTGGGTGATCTTTCCGGTTTCACGCGGTGCCACTGCCAGCGCTGAGTCTTCTGCTTCGTTTTCTGGGAAACTCCTGGTTCCTGACGGGCACGAGGTTAACCGTCAAACCCCGACAGCGCCAGAACTGCGTACTGAGCGCTGAGTCTTCTTCAAAGCATTTTGGGCCTAAAGTGGACTTGAACGTGGAAGCGTATGATACTTGGTTTCTGCTTGGTTTAACGTGCAGAGGATTTCGTTGACCAGGTGCAAGTGTGGAACCAGGGCTGGAACCGCCATGTAAGCGCCGATGTGAAGAGCAAGTAATATACTAGGCCCTATGATGAAGTAGATCCATCTTCTATTTCAAAGTTCCATTCTTGATATATAGCTTGATAAACAGGGAGAACGCCGTGAAAGTTCATAGGATAGGCACAGCTTATGTTGCCACATCTGATCTCCATATGGTCCAGAGATGCTTGCCACGCCGCGGTAACATAACTGTCAGCAGAATGGAGATAGACTTGGAGATAAGAAAGGTCAAATACGTTCCTCACACTGTGGGCATTTCACTTGCAGAAATCTGTCCAATCAGATTTCAGGATTTACTGTAGTGAGCGATTGAGTTAGGAATACGTTGTAAACGCACCCAGTATAGGCCGATCTTCATTTACCCTCATGCAGGTCTCATGCAGATCTCGTGATCTCATGAGCTGACTCGATACAGAGCGCTTGGTGCGATGCATTAAATCCCCGTTCGCGATTTTCTGCTGGTGCGCTCCCCACACGTTGTCACCATGCCCGCCACTGGCAGTGCCCCGCAACAACCCCAATCACAGAACGCATGCTGTTGTACCACCGCTCCGATGGAAACCACTCATAGTGACTCTTCTGGAGCCATCTTCTCTATGTATATCACCCGTGCACAAGAGTTTGACGATGAAAATGTAGAGAATTGGAAAGGAGGTGCAGATAGCATCCTCGTTTTTGTACGCTTCTGTGCTACCCTCGTACACTTACAAGCCCTCACGCCTCTCACGCTTTCCATTGCAGACTGGCATTTTCTCTGCTACGGTGGCCACATTTATCGCTATGAGCTACCCGACCTTGAAGCAAGATCCTAACTAGTGGTTTGCGGGCTCGGCTTCGAAGCCTAAGGCCAGCCTAAGATGGACTCCCGAAACCGGGACGGGACTGGGACTGGAAGTCGGTCCTGGCAGGGCTCATGGCCCGGTCTTTACTTTTGGTGTCCGGCTCCCATGGTCCCCCATCCTTGGCCTCGATTCTTGGGGACACGCGTCCTACATCTGGAAAACGGGGTACGCTAAATTTTGCAAGTGGGATGACAAATTTACTGTGCTCATGCAAAATTTTGCAAAATTTCGTCACACCTACAAAATTTAGTCAGCGTGTTGGAATTCAATTAATTAAAAGGTTGGCCTGTAAAAAAAACAATTTCTCACATAATTAGACAAAAGAGTGTGATATATTGAAGTATATACTGTATATTTTGGTCGTGTTTTTGTGCCTTTTTTCGAAATTTTTCAAGAAAAAAAGCCACATGTTCACACATTTGTCATGGTTCAATGAATAATAATGTTTGTTTTAACCCTCTTTTTTTTTTTTTTTTTTTTTTTTTTTACGTATTATAAGACTTTATTATAGCGGTTGGACAAAAAAAATAGACAAATTTATATAAACATTTCGGGGACAACGACAATACTGTCAATACACTACACAGCCATACCATTGAGGTCTAGAAGTACCATGGCATTGTTTGTGGAATCACGAACACGAGTTTTGGGGTCATCCCTGAACAGCATTTCAGTAATTGTCATAATCACCCCAAAATGTACTCACGTTACCAGCTTATACAAATCTGACATAAGACGTCGGTAGGCTGGTCCGTTATTGTCCTGAATCTCTCTTAAGGTGGCGACATGTATATTGTAGGAGTCTTCATATGCGTCGGCATTGAACTCACTACCATATGCCTTCTCTTCAAGCGAGGCATGAACCTAATCAATATTATAAGTAGAGCGTATCAATAATGTGGAAGACTCACGGCAACAGCGACTATGGCCACCATTGCGGGAGGGAGCTGCAGGTCAACCGAATTTATACCAAGGGGGAAGTAACAGCGATTCCTTTGAGCAAAACTTGAGCCTCGTTTACGCTTGAAGAAGGCACCACGCAAAGTGTTAATGATGACTGGGTGCTGAAATGGCCTTGTCGGGTTAATGCCCTGCGAATAGACATGATTGAGTGTAATTCGCAAGAAATTGTGATGACATACACCATCATCTTTTGGCTCGAAGATGAACTTGTCGTTGTTGATAAGGTCCTTGACTTGTCTTACCCGCGTCGACTCATCATCCTCGAGTCTATACCCGTGTGAGACGAGACTGGTGGCGACCTGCTTGATGGTGGTGCGATAGTGTGAAACACGCCCGCTCAACTGAGGGATTGTGTATTAATCTCCGAGCCAGCGGGATAGTAAAGCCGAGACTTACCAAGTCACAGACCTCCTTCTGAAGGAACACGTCCTTCTGCAACTGCAGAACATAGTGGGGTTTATTCAGTCTTGTAGCCGACTTGATGAGAAGCTCAACAAAGTGATCAGTTTGGGCGTCCACCGGTATATACCCCTGACGAAATGCACAGTGGCGGAGAAGAGCTTGCATGCCTTCCTTCAGAATTGCCCTGAAGTCTTCGGGCTGCATGTTGATGAGGATATTGCGTTGCTTAGGACCAGGGGGACAGATAGGTGCATGTGGCCAGCGTGCATTGCGCTCAACACTAAGGGAAGCGGTGGAGGCAGGCAAAGTATGATAGTTGTTGTCACTGAGTATGACAAGCTCAGCCCGCCGCTCAGCAGCACGCTTGGATAATGGTCCCTACAAAAGACGCTACTCAAGAGAGAGAAGTAAATGAATGAACCTTGCGCACCTTTGCATGGGCCCGAGGGCCCCCAAGGTTGTCGTCATCATCATCGTCATCATCGTGGTAGTTGACATCAATACCATCGATGTCATTGTCGATATCATCGTGGGTGTCATTGACGTCCCCATAGTTAGCGACTCCGAGCCCATTGTCGATGTCAAAGTCATCGACGTTGAAATCACCATAGTCACCGGCCTCATCGTCTTCGTAGCTGTGATATGGGGGTTGGCGGTATTGGGAAGGTTCAAGGGGCTGATCGTTGTCCCAACCGACACCGCCATGACCACTGGCACCACCGTTGCGGCGAGCCAATTGGCGATATTGGGAAGGCTTGGGAGACTGATTGTCGTCCCAACCGACAGCCTAAGGGGCAACGTATTACCCCCATCCAATGACACAATTTGTTGTGAAACTCACCTCGTTGTTGAACGTCTGTCGTAGCGCTTCATTGTCGAGTCTAAAAGGTCTTCATTGTCTTCATCTTCCTCGTTGTTGTCGTCCTGGGACTTGTCCTCTGAACCAGACTCATCCTCAGAGCTGTGAGTAAGGGCTTTTTGACGGCGCTCGAGGCGGGGTGGCACCATGCATGAGTTGTCAGTAGGAGCTTGGCGATGAGGCACCTCATTTGTCTCTTCATCATTTGGGTCTTCCACTGGCAATTCCGAGTCTGTTGCTGTCGAGAATGTGTCTGTCAATGGGAACGGTGGGCGGAAAATGAAATATGACCAACCCTGCTTACCAGTGTTTGACCGGCGTTTCTTTTTGGGGGGTGGCACGTTGACTTTCATGGTGCAGGCATCTGTGGCTGCCGAGTTGGACACCCTCGGATAAGTCTTGGGTTTGAGTCTACGCCAGGGAGCGTTTTCCATGGCCCTGGTCTTCGATGGGCGGGGAACTAGCCTCATCAAGTGAGAAACATCAAACATAGAGAAGAAAAACACTTACGGCGTGATCCCTGAGTGGCTGGGACCTCTGGCTGATCAACGGACAGTTGTTGAGGCATGAGGGAGACTGATGACCTTGGCGGTGAAAGTGAAAGAATGATGGGTGAAAAATCAACCACGGGGGCCAGTATTTATGGCAAAAAAAACCAGTGGCGGTTGACTTTACTAGTTCAACTTTTTGTGGGTAATTTCAAATAATATAGGTTGCAAGGCAAACACGGCGACTTACCTTCGATACCCGCAACACAAACACCATGGTGGACTGTAGAGGATGTGGCCGAAAACGACTGAAGCGCAGTGGTATCACCCAGCACTGTTACAGGAGCAACGACCCACGGTGCATGTCATACCTTGCCCAACTGAGGTCTGCCAAACTTGTCAGCGTCAACAACGTTACCAAAGCAGCAAAAAACGAAAAAGGGTCGCATCCGAGTCAGGTGAGATATGCTGGTATGATTGAGACCCACAAAGCTCATTACCCGCAGGTGATGACGAGTACGAAGGTGGCACTGCCAAGGACAACGATAGCAGCGACGGCGACACAGACCCCATTGCTCAAGACGATATCGGACTTGCCAGTGAACCACGACGCCACACCCAACCTCCAAGCCCCGAAGCAGCTACCAGCTCTGGCACCGATCACATAACTCCCGAGATGGCTGCAGGTAGCCCAGAGGAGGATGACATCACCAGCTCGGAGGACTCGGCGGACGAAGATAGCACTGCCAAGGACAACGATAGCAGTGACAGCGACACAAACCCTATTGCCCAAGACGATATCGGGCTTGAACCACAACGCCACGCCCGACCTCCAAGCCCTGAAGCAGCTACCAGCTCTGGCGCCGATCGCACAACTCCCGAGATGGCTGCAGGTAGCCCAAGTGAACATGAACGACCACAAGATGACAACACACTTCAGAGACGTGGGGAGGTAGGACCGGTGCTTGAGAGACGTCCGAAAGTCACCAGGTATCCAGGAGGAAACGCAGGTGTCGCGCACTCGAAAACAAATATGACTGAAAATCAAAAATACGAAACAAAAATTGGGGACGCATCACGATCAAATCCTTACGCACCTTTTGCATCATCATTGGACTGGCAGATCGCCAAATGGGCGAAGCTACGCGGACCAAGTTCAACAGCATTCACTGAGATGATGGCTATTGAAGGTGTGAGTCAGGCAATCGATGACGCGTTGTCGTGGTAGTCCCAATATTGACGAGTTTTCAGGTCCAGGAACGGCTGGGTCTTACGTTCAAAAACACACGAGAACTGAATGATTTGGTTGACTCTCACCTTCCTGGGCGACCTCCTTTCCAACGAAAAGAAGTTTTGGTCGGAGACGAAGTGTGCGAAGTCTTCCACAGAGACATTATTCAGTGCATCCGCGCACTCTTCGGGGACCCAGATTTGGCTCCTTACCTTATCTTTGCACCCGAAAAGCACTATATCGATGACGAGAGAACAGAGCGGATGTATCATGATATGCATACAGGGTCTTGGTGGTGGACAACGCAGGTGGGGCAACAACGTGTGTGTGTGTGTGTTGTAAATGCTGACTCAGATGCAGGCCACGGTCGAAAAAGTCACGCCGGGGGCTACCATTGTCCCTGTTCTCGTGTCAACAGACAAGACACAGTTGACTCTTTTTCGAAATAAGAGTGCATATCCTATTTACATGACTATTGGGAACATTCCTAAGGAAGTCCGTCGCAAGACCTCCTTGCATTCCTATGTGCTACTAGGCTACCTCCCGACGACAAAGCTAGAGCAAGTGGCGAACCAGGCAAAGCGGAAACGACTGACAGCGAACCTTTACCACGCCTGTATGCGACGTATCCTCGAACCACTGGTTTCAGCAGGAAAGAATGGCGTCTTTATGTCTACTGCTGGAGGTCTTGTTCACCGGAATCACCCCATCCTGGCAAGCTTTATTGGTGACTATCCCGAGCAGGTTTTAGCGACGTGTTCTATCTATGGCGACTGCCCCATGTGTGGCACATCTAAAGTCGATATGAGCGACTTCAAACCCGATGACGTGCCTCCTCCACGCGAGCTAGACAGATTCCTTGCGGCTCTTGACTCGTTCTGGGCCGATTCAGCTGGCTTTCTTCAGACTTGTTCTGAGATCCGCATGAAGCCAGTACCTCAACCCTTCTGGCTTGGGCTTCCTCACCTCAACATTTACCGATCCATCACTCCCGATGTTCTCCACCAACTATATCAGGGTGTCGTCAAGTATCTAAAGTCTTGGGTTATTGAAGCTTGCGGTCCCGCCGAAATTGATGCGCGATGCCGTCGACTCCCCCCAAATCACAACGTCCGCCTTTTCATGAAAGGGATCAGCAGTCTCTCACGTGTCACTGGTCATGAACATGACCAGATCTGCCGGTTTTTCTTGGGTCTCGTTATTGACATTCGCCTTCCCAACAACCTGTCCAACATCCGGCTCCTCCGGTCTGTGCGCGCAATATTAGATCTATTATACCTTGCACAATATCCCATCCATACCGACTCGACACTCACACTTCTCTCAGACTCTCTGGGTCAATTCCATGCTAACAAGGAAATTTTTGTCACACTCGGCATCCGCGCCGACTTCAACATCCCAAAATTTCACTTTTTATCCCATTACGTCGAGTCAATCAAGTATCTTGGCACTACTGACAACTTCAATACCGAGTACACTGAGCGCCTTCACATAGACCTTGCAAAGGATGCATATGCGGCCACAAATCGCAAGGACGAGTATGAGCAGATGACGTTGTGGCTGGACCGTAAGGAACGCATCCACCGCCATGAACAGTACATCAAATGGTGTCTGGCTGGATCTCATATTCCGAAGCGCGTGGATTGGGTGCCACCTGACTTGAACCCACGTCAGGAATTAACTATGGCAAAGCGCCCAAAACAGTATGCGGTGCCACTTGATAGGCTCCAAGACTTGTATGGGGCACCACTCTTCAAGGTCGCTCTCCGCAGGTTTATTTCTGTCTCCAATAACCCAGATCAGACTCGCCAGCAGCTCGAGAGTTCTTTATGGGGGCTGCGCCTACCTTTTAATCGACTTCCTGTATGGCACGTGATTAAGTTCACTCGGTCCAACCCTATTACCGGCAATTGCTCGACCTCTGATACGATTCACGCACAACCAACACGGAAGGGCAAATACAATCGAACAATCGCCGGGCGTTTTGATACGGCTTTGATTAATGACGGGACAGGAAAGGAACACGGGGTTAAAGGTACGTTTGATCAACTGCATTCGGGTTCGTGGCTAATTAATCTGGCATCAAACAGGTTATTGTGTTGGGCGCATTCGTGTCGTATTTTCAATACCCCAAAAGTATCATTCCCGTATCTTCGACCCTGGGGTATCGGTGCCACTTCACCTAGCATATGTACAATGGTACTCTCCACTTAACAACATCGACCCAAATAATGGGATGTTCAAGATACAACCACAGAAAGATTTGGAGGGTAACTGGATATGTAGCATTGTCCCAGTGGGGAATATCCGACGGAGCGTGCACCTCTTACCCAAATTCGGGCCAGTTGTGCCAGCTGAGTGGACTAGTAGCAATGTTTTGGATTGCTGTGACACGTTCTTTGTGAACAATCTTACAGATAGACAGATTTTCCATACTTTACACAATTCCGTAAACTAATACAGCGCACTGTAAGGGCATTGTGGCCCCCTTCGGAGTCTTCGGTCCACCGTGGGGTATTCCTGCCAAAATAGGCCATCTTCAAACCGCCACCAAACCAAACTTGAATGGTCTCCGTTTGACGTTGCCCTCATATTCTATACTATTTTTCTCTTCCCTCTGTCTTGCCCTCGAAAGTTGTCATTCCGGGCCCTTAGTCATTCCTCGACTCAGACATGATCTTAATTGAAACCAATGCTGGACTCCAACCCTACACACCTGGTCGTTGGTCCCGGTGTCGTCGAAAGCTCCGCTTCATTCTCAAACCATTTATTGCCACATGGTCCTTACTTCGTTCGCATCCCACCAAGTCCGAGTCCATTTTTACCACTGGCATCGACGACAGACCAAGACCATATTTCACTCAAGATGACTACGACTTTTAGTGGCTTGCCCTAAGCTCGCATTCTTTGTGTCAGGCAGAGGTGCGCCCCTTCAAGTTCCTTCGTGTTTTATCAACGAGTTCTTACGTGCATCTCACTTTCACTGGTAGTGCACCTCAGGCTTATCAACACGACCTATGTCGCCACTTGGCCGTGTCTTGAACCGTACCTCATCCCATTTTCGACCTTGGTTGTCAACTTTCCATTCCATTCTTTCCCCTTCTTGTGCTACTTTCCCCCACTTTCACTTCAATGTGCCGTTTTTCCCACTTCGCTCAACCCTAGTCACAAGACCTGACATATTTAGGGACCCACGTTTTTACTCAATTCCATCATCAATTCCCCGCGTTCTGCCTCTCTTTCTGGTGTGGAAATAACCCTTCAGGGCAGGTGTAAGTCGAAGATACCCAATCGAACACTCACTTTGCATTCAACGCTTTCACTGAACACGTGACAGCTACCCTGACCGTGCCATATACTGACGGTCATACGGTCCCCATCTGATGGTCACAGCATCAGTACCGTCGGTGGTTATAGTCAGGTTTCAACGGTACAGTATACGGTACGGGGTGACACCGTCCCGGACCGTACAGTCATCTTGCTATTGTTGACGTCTGTCAACGTCATCTTGCTGTTGCTCAACACCACCTTGCTGTTATCGTCGTCATCTCGACGTCATCGTCGTCGCCTTGCCATCGACTGTTGCTTCACTGTTGTGGTGCCCAATATCGCCTTGTCGTAGTCGCTGTGGGCTGCTTGCTGGTGCTCCTGCGTTTGTCGGATCGGGGGCCGGGAGCATTGGGCATGGTTAAGTTAGGGAACTGTGACGCGTTGTTTCACCTTGGCTTCAAGCCAAACAAGCTACTAACTACCACCGCCATCCCACCAAGCCAAGTCCAGCTGCATCCGCCCCAAACACGACGCTAGTGCCGTCCCAATAACACCAGTGACAGGAACTTAAACGATGGCGAGGCGGCGGCGACGATTCAACCACGGCAATGGGGTAGTGTCTGACTTGACAACAGCTCGGACGACAGTGAAGATGACGACAACAGTGACAGCAACGCAACACCAAACGACGACGACGACAACTCGGATGCAACAGACAATGCAACAGACGTCGGTGGCGACGCAACGGTGGTGACGGAATACAGCGGGCTTGATAGTTAGACTAAGCAGTTACAGTGTGTTGTTTAGTAGTTACAAATCCTTATTTGCTAGTAGCCGTATCACCGTCAGACGGCCGTTTATGCACCTGTGCCATACCGTCGAGCAACTCAAGAGGTAGGCAAGGAGGTAGGTGCACGTACCGTGTATAGTATGACTGTACCCCGTCGACCACCGTGTTTTGTACGGCCATCTCCGTAACGGTGTGGCAGCCCTAGCTAAAACCACTGTTGTACTAGCACAGAGTTTTGCTTCATTTAGCTGTATTGCTGCATTATAATAGCAAATTTACCAGGTCACCCTTGGGCCACTGTAAAATTTGCGAATATTTTCACAAATTTAGCGTATTTTGATAAATTTGGCATACTTTGCAATAATTTGGCATAATTTGCAATAATCCGGCATAACACGGTAAATTTTAACTTTCCCGATTTCCCTGATGTAGGCTCAGGAATCAGATCACTGTGATTCACCTGATCATCCATCATCCATCACCTAGAACTCCCTTCGGAACTCCATCCTCACGGACCACACCTTCAAAACCTCATCCGCCACTTCGCCATTGTATCCACAAATTCCTAACTTCATCCGCCCCTCCAAACTGGCAACTATATTTCTTGGAATCTTGTGATACTCATCTTTGCTGTAGTAGTACTTATGCTTAAATATGAGCTGTTTTTTCTCCCTCACCAACCATCTCAGCGATGTCCCCTCGACCTGTGTGAAAGATTATCCCTACTGCCAAACTGACTGCCGACAATGCTGGTGACCTCAAACTCATGTCTCATCGCATTGCCGTTGCCTCTGCCTCTGCAGCGCTGACAGCTCCCCAGCTGAGTAGGACACCTGCTACATCCTCTCCCCTACCTGAGTCCTCGCCACCCCCGCTGACCGATACTGAAGATGCTTCATCACCAGCTCCCCACTTGGCTCAGGCTCGCACCTCTTCAAAGCGGCCTTCGTGCGCTACAACCAAAAGCCATGACAGTGTCATCACTGTTTCTTCCACCACCTCTGACGACACCTCCGAAGTTGCTCTAGTCCCACCTAAATTCAAGAAGCCAAAAACATTGCCAAGTGATCAAGAGGCTGAGGTTCATACTACTGACTTCTCCATTATCGACATCGACGATATCGAAGACCCAGAAAATGAGTGCTTGAACAAGTCACACCCCTCTGCTGACATCAAGTACTTCTTTACGGCCCTCCCTCGTATCCCAGGTCAAGCTAAACAACACAAGAAGTGTAACCTTTGCACGTGAGTCCTCTCTCTCTCTCTTTTGGAGTTTTGATGGTTCTTACAAAATGCGTTGATGTCACAGCCAAGGGCTTGGTTGTACCAAAGTGGAGAAGATCATCACCAGTGAGCACTCGACGCTTCGGCGACATATGGCCTCTCTCCATTCGGTACGTCTTGGACTGTTAAAACTTAAATTCGGATATTGTCTAATTCTATTTCTAGCGTCGGTACAGAAAGTGGTGCAAAGCTAACAACTTCGACTTGATGCTACCAGATGACACCAAGCAGCGGAGGGAGGCCGCTCTGGATAGTAGCCTCAAGACCCAGCAGACAACCCTTGCCACCCACTTCAATCCTCATGAACCAGACTCGACCCCATATAGTGACAGCATGTTTGAGGCCGCCGCCATTGCATGGCTTATACAGACTAATCAAGTGTGTTTTTTCGCTAACTTTTTCCGCTGTTCTGACCCTTCGCTGTTCAGCCAATCCAAGCATTCAAGAGTCCTGCCTTCAAGAAGATGATGGACATCGCGTCCCGAGCAACCCGTGGCATCACCCTACCAGCCCCCAAGAAAACACGTGGACGCATTGTTCATATGTTCAAGCAACAGATTTTCTTGCTCAAGAAGTGTCTTAATGTATGTGTCCCCGCTTATCGACTCTCTTTGTCACGTTTCCTCCTTTAGCGCCCTTGCACGTGACCGTGGGAGAAGACGTCCTCGGGAAGAAGCGACAACTTACAACCGAAGTTGTCAGCGCCAATCCTCGGCAACCGCCGAGCGCCCGGGATATCAAGTTTGGGCCGTCACGTGACCTGGCACGTGACCTGCTCTAGAAGATTCCAGAAGAGTCCGGATGAGCATGTGCCCGGATTAGCTTGTGATTATGGAACCGGTACGTTGTATTGCCGGTGGACTCTTATCTATGACGTCATGGTCTGGACCCTGCCTCATGCATCCTTATCTCTGACTCACACCAAGAGCGCCTTATGCCATTGGTTGCTATTGTTAGCTGTATTAGGGTTCATGACTCGACTCAAGGTTCGGGCTGAGCTTGAAAGCTCCCTGGACGCGTATAAGTAGAGCGATGGATGGTCCCTATGACCCCCATCTTAGAAACATCTTGGATTCCCTCTTCCCTCCTTATTCCTACCTCTTCATGTAGCTGCTGGCCTTTGCCCTTCGTTGCATTGGTTTCTAGTTTATACTACCTCTGAATGTGGAGTCGATGTTACCCCCCTCTATGATCCTCAGTGCGCCCTCGGAGTCTGTCCCGCCACTGTGACCTTTCCCTTTCCACTATGGGTTGTGCTGCGAAGCCAACTCCTGTCTGTCATTACTACCCATCGTACGCCTTCCAACGCCTACGATCCTCGGCGCGATCAGTGTTCGACGACCGCGACCTACGGGTCAACCCAACGAGCTGGAAGAACCGTTACACTCTTCTTACTGACTTACTCTCATTAGGGTCCCACAGTTACTGGGAAATTAGCCTGACCTGCGACGCATGGCAGGCGGGTAACACTGATGCGTACTTTGCTGTCACAGGGCATTGGATCGAAGAATGTGCTCCAGGCAAATGGTCCCTTGAGTATGGGTTGCTTGGTTTCACACAGATGAACTGCGGTCACAGTGGAACTCAACTCGGGCAAGTCCTATACAAGATCTGCAACCGGCTTCAGATCATTCACAAGGTAAGTTCTCAATTTCTTGACTCAACGTTCATTTCTGTACTCATGTTTCGTATACAGGTTGGCCATATCACATGTGACAATGCCAGCAACAACAACACGATGCTCCAAGAATTCACACAGTGTTATCACGTCAAGACTGGGGAGGTTTTCGATGTCAAACACCGTCAGATCAGGTATGTTGTTACGTTTCGGCCCGGAAGTGGACACTGACACTCGGGAATGACACCACGTCAGCAGTATATTGTCATGGACTTGTTGGATCAGTCAGCCGGGTAAGCTCCGGCACATGTGATTGTGTACAATAACGGATCGGATCATGACTCCATATGACTCACTCCTAGGATAGTTGTATTAGGGTTTGCTCTACTTATGCTATTGGCTAGAGTACTTCGAAGCGGCGCTTGAAAGCCCGCGAGTATCTGTATAAGTAGGAGTAGTGGAAGACCAGGATCGCCATCTTGGTCTTCCAGCCAATGGTCCGGCATGACTTCCATCACTCATGGGCCAACCGACGATGAGAATCTTACAGGTGTCATGGGCCAGCCGACGTCGGCCGACACGGAAGATATCTTCCGAGAGTCATGGGCCAACCGACGTCGGCTCGGAGTTACAACACGTGAAAATGACTCCATAGTTACTTCAATAGAAGCTTGTTTGTCAAGATATAATCTCGGACAGATTACTTAGATCAGAGTCCGAGATTCCATCTCGGACAAATGTGTTCACTCAGAGACCGAGACTCATTCTCGGTCATATGACTTAGATTAGAGTCCGAGATAGAATCTCAGACAGATGATCTAGATAAGAGTCCGAGGTTCTATCTCGGACGGATGTGTCTACTCAAAGTCCGAGATTCTATCTCGGACAAATGTGTTCACTCAGAGTCCAAGACTCATTCTCGGACATATGACGTAGATCATAGTCCGAGACAGAATCTCGGACAAATGACTGATGTCAGAGTCCGAGTTTCTATCTTGGACAGATGATCTATATAAGAGTCCGAGGTTCTATCTCGGACGGATGTGTTTACTCAAAGTCCGAGATTCTATCTCGGACAAATGTGTCCACTCAGAGTCCGAGATTCATTCTCGGACATATGACTTAGATCATAGTCCGAGATAGAATCTCGGACAGATGATTTAGATAAGATTCCGAGGTTGTATCTCGGACAGATGTCTTTACTCAAAGTCCGAGACTCTATCTCGGACAAATGTGTTCACTCAGAGTCCGAGACTCATTCTCGGACATATGACGTAGATCATAATCCGAGATAGAATCTCGGACAGATGACTTATATCAGAGTCCGAGTGTCTATCTCGGACAGATGATTTAGATAAGAGTCCGAGGTTCTATCTCGGACAGATGTCTTTACTCAAAGTCCGAGATTCTATCTCGGACAAATGTGTTCACTCAGAGTCCGAGACGCATTCTCGGACATATGACGTAGATCATAGTCCGAGATAGAATCTCGGACAACTGTCTGACATCAAAGTCCGAGTGTCTATCTCGGACAGACGATTTAGATAAGAGTCCGAGGTTCTATCTCGGACGGATGTGTTTACTCAAAGTCCGAGATTCTATCTCGGACAAATGTGTCCACTCAGAGTCCGAGATTCATTCTCGGACATATGACTTAGATCATAGTCCGAGATAGAATCTCGGACAGATGATTTAGATAAGATTCCGAAGTTCTATCTCGGACAGATGTCTTTACTCAAAGTCCGAGATTCTATCTCGGACAAATGTGTTCACTCAGAGTCCGAGACTCATTCTCGGACATATGACGTAGATCATAATCCGAGATAGAATCTCGGACAGATGACTTATATCAGGGTCTGAGTGTCTATCTCGGACAGATGATTTAGATAAGAGTCCGAGGTTCTATCTCGGACAGATGTCTTTACTCAAAGTCCGAGATTCTATCTCGGACAAATGTGTTCACTCAGAGTCCGAGACTCATTCTCGGACATATGACGTAGATCATAGTCCGAGATAGAATCTCGGACAACTGTCTGACATCAAAGTCCGAGTGTCTATCTCGGACAGACGATTTAGATAAGAGTCCGAGGTTCTATCTCGGACAGATGTCTTTACTCAAAGTCCGAGATTCTATCTCGGACAACTGTGTTCACTCAGAGTCTGAGACTCATTCTCGGACATATGACTTAGATCAGAGTCCGAGATAGAATCTCGGACAGATGACTTATATCAGAGTCCGAGTTTCTATCTCGGACAGATGAATAAGATCAGAGTCCGAGTGTCTATCTCGGAGGGGCAACGTTCATCAGAGTCCAAGAGAATGTTGGACAGATGTGTTTACTCAGAATCCGAGATAGTATCTCGGTCAGATGACTTGAATCAGAGTCCAAGATACTCTCTCGGAGTGGTGACTGTGATCAACGTCCGAGATACCATCTCGGACAGATGAATTGTTTCACAGTCCACGATAGAATGTCGGAGATGAGACTTCATTCAGTGTCCGAGAGAGCATATCAGACAAATGACTGTCATCAACATCTGACATTGTATCTTGGAGAGGTGACTTTCACTAGTGCCCGAGATAGTGTCTCAGATAGATGACTGTGATCTGAGTCTGAGTCAAAAACTCAGACAGATGAATTTACTCAGAGCCAGAGATGCTATCTTGGAGAGGTGACGTAGATCAGCAGCCGAGTGAATACTTCGGAGCTGTGACTTTGACCAGAGACCGGATGCTATCTCGGACAGACAACCTCTATCATAGGCCGAGCTATTCTCTTGGAATGATGCCTATAATCAGAGTACAAGAATGTATCTCGGTCTATTCACTTGATAGCAATCCAAGTAATCTATTGACTATTGGAAGCACTACTACTCGATGTGATCGGAACTAGAGCCTTCATTGAACTCCTACACATCTCTTCCCATGCATGTGCCTGGTATGATGCATATGCATTATGCCCATCGAGTTTAGCCACCCTTGCTACATCCATCCAGGCTTTCCAGCAGGTTGCCTTTGCATGGAAGTACTGTGGGACCCACATTGCTTCATTCTTGATTGCTTTATCTTCCTCTTTCCATCGTTCATGCTGTGCTTTCGCACGGAGCCAATGCACCCGACTAACTATTCGCTTAATGAGCAGGGGTCATGTGTGGCAATCAAGCAGCTACTTACATTCCTCAAACCATGCTCCACCTTCCACATTAGAAGTACCAAAGCTCCAGATCCATGGAAGCTGTGTGTTCCGTTGTCCCACTTCTGCAGCCCCAAGAATGGCGGTCTTCACACGAAGGTCCATTGCATGGAGTGGTGGTAATTCCAGTGAACCATCGGATGCTTGCTGTACCTTGATGTATGCATCTCTTGCCATGCCATAGTTCCGAGCATGCTCATGGACTGTAGTATCAACGTTCTGCACTGCAGTCCAGGCACGAGTTTTGGTCTTCTGTGTTCGGGCACTTCTAACTTGGGTCCGGAAGAGAGCTGACTTGAAGCCCAATGCAAGACGAATCCTGTGAATGGAGTCATTTGCCTGTGCATATCGCAGCTTGGCTTCCTTGATTGCCAGAGACCGGACTCCATGCTGGATGCACCAATCTAGTCCAAGTGTTGATGGCAGTAAAATGGGAATATCTTCTGCATTAGTACCCTCCATTCCAGAGATATCAGACACCTGGGCTTTGGATCTTGGAGCTAAGGAATCATCCATGTCATCCACATGGTCATACTCTGCATAGTCACCCAGTGATGGTATTGGTGCATCGTCTATGGGCTGATGGTGGAGGAGGAAGGCATCTGCCTGGTGTGAAAACATGTCAACCAACTTCTGGAGGCGGATGCGCTTGTTCTCAATAATTTGAGACTCCTCTATTGTGTTCATGCCATGACTCCGGAGCTGATATCTGATGGCCAATCTGGACAAGTCATCAGAATAGTGATGGTGACACTGTAAGTCAACCTACTGTATTTCCTGAATCTTGAGGCCACATGAGATCCAGGATGTCTCTCCACGAATGGAATGGTCTCCATCCTCCTCCACCATGAGTTGCAGTTGGATTTCAGCACGAGATGGAGCTGAAATTCTGCATCAGCTCGGAGGAGACCATCTATGCTGAGTCTCCGCACCTTTCTGTTTCACAGTGTCATATATGTCCATGCTAGAGGGGTCAGTACCTCTGTCGGTCTGTGCAGCTATGTCCTCCTTGAGCCACTGTTGGGTCTTTTCTTTAAAATGTTCACTAAGTGATTCAAATGCCTTTGAGCTTGCATCCAGGCCAGGTCCCAAGCGCTTCCAACGCTTGAGAAGTGATGGAACTGTTGTATCCAGGTGAGATTAACCCCATATGCCATCATGCATAATGGAACCTCACCAATCCGGACCAGCTTCTTCCAGTTGGAGTGGTTCATGTGGGCATCTAGAACCTCTTGCCTGTGAACCAGGGACATGCCTCGTGTGCTCCGTGATATGTTGTTCAATGGAGCCCATAAGGTCTCTATAATCTCTCCATCCACCTGCTTTGCCCCTGGAATGTAACTCGGAGAAAACCTGGGCAAGCATGAGTCTTGATGTCCATGTATATGGAACAGTCCGATGCCCATGCGCAGTTCTAGACTCTCTGAGCTGGGTAGTGACAGCTCTGGGCTGCTCTTGATTCGCTCCTCAAAGTGCACTCTATATTGACACATGATGTCATACATCACCAATGCAACTGGCATGTCTTCCATGTTGTAAGAGAGAGCTTTGCATATGCTGTAGTCCATATTGATTTGCCTGAAAGAGATCGGACAATGAGTCAAAGAATGGGAAGCCTCAATGAATGGAGCATACCTCTCTCCCTTCTGGAAGTCTACTACAGAGGTTGGAACAAAGAACCCATGGCAGCAAGCTGTTGCACCAATCCCTGTGACATCAAGGTGTGCCCTGCTTGAATTTGCCTGTTCAATAGCCTTGTATGTATTGCATGTGCTGGGCTGTCAGACTATCAGCCAAATACATCTTGGTGAGGAGACTCAACATACCTGGACAATTTCAGTCCCACTCTGGAGATGAGCTTTGTACAATTCCGGATTTGCCATGAAGGCCATTCCAGCTGATAGCGCAACATCCCTTTCCCCAGATCTGTGCCTCATGTGCTCTGCTGAGAAATTTCCATCCATAATAAATGTTCGAATCAGTTCATTTCTATACCAGATCAATTATCAGAACACATCATTCGGAGCTGGGACATACGGTTCATATCTGGTCTTCCAATCATTTGGAAGATTGATTCCTGGCTGTGGACACGCCGGGCAGAATATTGCCAGAGAGCCATCCGGAGCTGTGTCCTCTGATTGATGTCCGAGCCCCTGCTCCATTCTGGACTTGATATCTCGCCATTGACGTGACGTCCTCAACAGCTGTTTGTACATATTCTAGGACTATGTATTAGCCATAAAACAATAATGAGTGATCAGGGGAACAGACTGGAACAAGGCTTGGGAACATTCTGCTGGTCAGACTTTGCAATTTGGAATAGTATTGTTGGGCTGTTGTCTTGCATTCTAAGTTGTCATTCAAGAAGTCATCAAGCACTGAGAATGTAAACAAAGTCCTGATCTGCTTGAAGGTCGCAGGAAAGAAACCACTCTGGAGCAGCTGCTCATCCTGGTTATCTGTTTCAGAGCAGACACAGAACACTGCCTCCATTTCAAAGATGCCACTCCTGTCCACAATTGTTAGCATCTGATTTCCAGAGGGTTCTCTCTGCACTTGATCTGGAAACATATCCACAGGATCCAGAGGAATGTCCGGATGGTCAAACAGGGTATCCAAAATGATTGGAGCAGTTGATATGGGTAACTGGTTAGAAATTTGGAGAGATTCTAGCTCTTCTTGAACAGATTGCAAGGAAGAGGATGATCCATGTCTGGTGTGCTGGTTCCCTTTTCCGTGGGATCCCTTTGCTGCTCTAATGCCCTACAGGAGTGTGAGCACCAGGACATATTGGATGATGTGATGGAATCATACCTCAACAGTTTGTGGGCATGGTTCACCAGCATGCCCAAAGAATAGCACATATCCAAGTGAGTGCAGTGAAACTGGAGTGTAGTGTGTTGCAGTCCATAGCAGTGGCCGGTGAAATGGAGAATGCCTGTGGGCCTTGACACAGCAGGACTTGCAAAAGAGTGGTGTCCCAACGCAGTTAGGGCACTTGATATCACCATGTCCATAGCACAACGAGCATTTGGAGGACGATGGATGACTCTCCATCTCCAACAGCATGTGGAGGTACTTGCTCCGGAGTTGAATCCATTGCTCCATCACAGTCTACATCTAATTAGCACCTCGGCCACATACAGATGGTGTCTGATACATACAGTTGGCTGTGGTCGACCCTGCTCCATTTCATCATCAGGAAGTCCTTCCATTTGCTCATCTATAAATTGCTGCGATTGTGTATCACCCAAGGAGTTCAAAATCACTTGAGATCCTTCTGCAGTGTCTGACCCCAATTGATCATTGTCCTTCCCCTGCTTTAAATGGGAGGACTGTCCAGGCTTTGCCTTACTTGGGAGGAGAATCGGGACAGCCTTTTCTGTGGTCCGAATGCCCCTCTTGGTCCTTCTATGGTGGATGATAACTTCTTCAATGCCATCCTCAGCTGGCAGAAGGGACTCTGCTGCACGTCTCCGAGGCATTTGTGATGAACAGGAGGTGTAGATAGGAAGGGTGTGAGTGTGGTAGGTTCTGGTATGCTGGTATGAATCCTTCTGTTTATATATATGCAACTGCGATCGTTCCTCACAAGTACCAACCAATGGGTCTAACAGGGCACTGATAACTCGGAATCAGTGTTACGGAGTTGGTCTCCCGGAGCTGTGTCTCCGAGATTGGATATTCACAAATGGAGGTGTTGCTCCAAGATAGTCTATTGAATCCTTGCAGCTATGTACCCCACACATATCTCAACAATCATATGTATCACGCTCCCATAGTCACCTTCCAGATCACATGGGTCTAACTCCATCATTGAGTGCTCCATCCATATAATGGCTACCTGCAGACTTATAGTGTACCAAATACATAAGCTGATATCTTGGCTGATGTGTTATGAGGTGTTGGGATAATTAGACCCTCACCTCCTTATTGTCTGAGGACAACACAATTCCCTGGGAGTCACACAGTGCCTTGGCCATGACAAATATGTTCTCTGAGTCATTCTGAAGGCGCTCCACCTGCAGGATGGTCTTATCGCACTGTTTCAAACATGAGGTAACTAGCAGATGCACCTCAAGTGACATACATACCATTATCCCTGACAGATGTTGTGACTCACCATCTGAGTTGGTGCCACCCAGGTCCGAGACATCTGATCCAGAGCTGTCTGAAATGACATGGTCCGAGTCCGACCCGATGCTTATGGCTTCATCATTGTAGTCAACTGAATACATGTCTTCATCATCAAATGGATCAACATCCGATGGCATGCTGTCCTCAGGTTCGGAGAGATTGGTGGGACTATCATGGTCGTGTGAGAAAGTCAAAGTCCTTTGTTTGAAGTGGGAGCAAGACTCCATGTCAGATAAGGTGGTATGGATATCGTTGGATAGTGCAAGGTGGTCTCACATGTGCTTTTATATGCTATCAAAATGTTTACTGTCTCATGGATAATGGGATAGCACGTCACACAGTTGAATACATACATTCTGAGCACCTACTCTAAGGTATAGCACATTGTCTAGCTCCAGGCAAGATGTGCCCAGTATGCTGCAAATGTACCCTGAGTGATATCACATCAGTGGCATTATCATCACAATAGAGTCAACTGTTCCGGACATGTGCCAAACCCTCAGGTATACAGCCTCAGATGTACAAATGGGGGATTGGGACATTTGGTGGAGTGCACAGCGTTTGTTGACTAGCACTAAACATGGAGACGGATATGTGTCACTAAATCATGGCTATCTCCGATATTCACGGAAATGAATGTCCGGTGTCAGCGGTAATGATGGGTCAGATTGGATCGGATCATAGTGGATGTGATGCACCCCCTGAGTCTGTGAAATATCTTTATAGGCACACATACATCAGCTAGCACATGTGGTACACTACTGGTATAATCTGGTGCTAAGTAGAGCAAGCGATGACACACTACAGGAACAGGTACACTGCAGTTCTGGACAATCGGCCATGCATTGTTCTATATTAAGTCAAGGTCCAGATAGGTCGTTGAAGAACATAGACTCCTAGAGTAGTAGTGCAAGTGGTGTGAGAAGAAGAAAGGACCAAGCCCAACGTTTCCTCATGTATCTTTACTTTTCCTGAATCACACTACACTAGAAACACTCATATCATGCTTATCACACATAACATGTGATCACCAAACTGCTCGGAGTTGGAGTAGCACTCAAGTGAATCCTCAAAAGATATGATTAAGTTGATACATAGTTGAGGCCAGAGTGGCCAATAGAGTGGTAGTCCGGTGGGAATGAATATATGCAATTGAGTGTCTGATCATGCTCAACAGCTTGAATGTCAGCTGACACTCTGTGTGCTAGGATTGTGGGCAGTATCGATGACGAGCATGTACCAATGTCATGTGAAGTGGAGCACCTTGGCAGATGACAAGTTGATTGCTACATGTAGCCAGTTGACCAGAGCAGTCAAGACTGACCAATCCGGGGGCTGACCAATGTTTGGCACAGTCAAAGTCAGTTGAAGTCACAGCGCCTTCGTGATTCGCCCACCAAATCACATGTGCAAACCTTGGTCTGCCGCTTCGGACTTCGCCTGATCGTTCTAGGTCCGAGACAACCCGGCTGTGTTCAGAACAATGCACAATTCCACCTCCAATTCGATACGAACTTGAGAATAATGCTATGTGTGTGGTAGTAAAGGTACAATACGAATGACGATGTGGTTACACCGGAGCAGTCAAGACTGACCAATCTGGGGGCTGACCAACGTTTGGCACAGTCGAAGTCAGTTGAAGTCACAGCGCCTTCGTAATTCGCTCACCAGATCACATGTGCCAAGCTGTGATCTGCCGCTTCGGACTTCGTTTGATATTTCCAGGTCCGAGATGAGCGGCTGCGTTCGGAACAAAACATCGTTTCAACTCCGATTCGATTCGAACTCTAGCATACTGCTAGGTGTGTGGTAGTACAGGTACATTAGGAATGACGATCTGGTTACATGTTATGGCCCTTTGCCTTCAGTCGCGTGTGCGAGACGACGCCCTAGACCCTGCGGCACTTGGAGCTCTGGATGGAGGCTTGATGGCAGCCCCCCCACGCCCACGGCTCGGAGTGCGAGATAACGGTGCTACATAATATCAGCAGTGTGGCACAACGAGTATCACGTTTCCTGACGCACCAGGGGTATGAATCTGTCTGGTACCACTGCCCGAGGCCACAGAAGAAGGGGGGGCAGTGATCGATAGCTGGGAAACGTCGAATCCAGCGGACGACGTTGAACTGATGGTAGATGCGATTGACGATGGGCCAGGGGTCGGAGATGGGGGAGGAGCGCCTTGCTCGAATAGGGGAACTGGCGGGATACGGAGGGCGAGGGTAGAAGGGGTAATCTTGTATCGCATGCATAGGGCGCGCATCATGAGGTCGATGTTGTGTAGAACGTCCTGGAGTGCCCCCATGCGCACGTCCATGGCTTCCTGGAATGCTGTGAAGTTAGTTTCCATGGAATCGAGGCGAGTCTTCAGACCATCCAGCGTCGGAGGAAGGTCTTCCATAATGGCTAAGTCCGGTTAAGCGATTGAAATCTATTTGTGAAGGGAAAGGACGTACTCGCAGCGGAACGCTTGCGATTCTTATTGTCCTGCTTGGCCTTCGCTGCCTGCTGCTTCGCCTCGATCTGGGGGATCGCCCACTTCGGCGGAGGATTGCACGGCACCTTCCTAATCTTACACATCTGACAGACGTGCGCCTTTGGGGCGTCGGTCTGAGGTAGGCACTCCGACACACCATGGCTCTGGCAAGGGCCGCAAAAGTCCTAAAATATGTGTTAGCACGTTCCGCTTCGGAGGACGTACTATACGTACCGGGTTTGGCAAATGACCAATAGTCTTCGCTGCTGCCTTAGCCGCAGCACTGGTCCTGCGCTGCTGTCGCTTCGCAGGGACCTCTGATGCTGGTGAGATTACGATTGCACGTTTGACCGGCTGAAATTTCTTCGGAGTCTTCTGGTTATCGACGATCTCGCACATTTCAATGTCGTCCCCGCCATCCGAGACGTCCACAGTACCAGAATCGTCATCGGCACGAGCAGGTGCCTTTCCTTTGGTGTTACGTCCAGAGCGCCGTGGCTGCACAGTTCCAGCGGTATCCGGAGACTCAGCTTATGTTGACCGAGTTATCAGTAATATCCAAACATTGTATAGTGGGTAGACTCACTTATTTGAATCTCATCATCGTTGTCGCCGTCTCCGTCTTCCTCTCCGGCATTGGCCTCTGCTGCAGCATCCTCGGCTGCTTCTTCGTCCTCCATGGTGGGCTCACCAGGGAGCCACCACTCAACAGCCGGAGGCAGCTGAGACACGAGATCTCGGACATTGGACATGGTGAGCAGGGGGTGCCATTGAGGGTTTTCTTTGCGGGCGAAGGCACAGAACTTTTTGATTTCGTTGATGCTGAAATCGTCGAGATTGAGAGTCTCTTTGAGGTCCTGCGCACGCTCACTCCTTTCCCCAATCATACGGAGGAGGGCATGCAACCTGGGTACAGTATTACCAGCCGCCTCGAAAATTTCATTGATTCCGATCTACAAACATCAGCCAGGGTCATAACCAAGCTGGAAACAAGACAGGAGGACGTACCATCTCATCATCAATGCCTTGGCGGATCCAGTCGTCATCTGCCCCATGCTCATCTCGATAGCGGAGGGCAGTATCGAGTCGACAGGCAATCGCTATGAGCTGTCTCTCAGCATGGCTCACAGGATCATTCATTGCCATGATGGTCTAGTGTGCGGACGGAGGGATACAATGTTTCCCTCGGAAACGACTCAGAAATGTCTCAGTCTCCGAACATGCATGTGTCATCCTTATCTGATTCGACTGATATGGTACGCTCCACACCCACGCCGGTCTCACAAGTCCGATGTCTTGGACAGGCCACTCCAATGACATCATCCTGAGTTGTTCTAGACATCCACATGCCATCAAACGTGTCGCTTCCATCCGAGATATGAGCCTAGACTACGGAGTGATAACTCCGAGATCGCCCCATCTGGTAGGCCATGCAGGCCCATTCGTTTGAATATCATCTCATCGATCTACCACCCACGTGTCCTGGTTGCCCGAAAATATAGTGACAGTGGATGCAAAGAGATATGAGGTACACCCCACATGTCACCCCCTGCCCGGCAAGACGAGATAGCGGAGTCCGATTCAGGTGTGCACCGTTTTGGTAGGCATTACTCACAGTGCCATCCCGACGCATATTGCCATAGGGCAGTGGGCGTATATCGGAAAGATGCCCCCGAACGCTCGAAAGCTTACTGCGACTAGTGGCCCCAGCAAATCTGCCTGGTGGTGCTACCACCCGCCCATCTACAGCCACTGCCACTCCTGGTGCTGCATCCTCTACCACACCTGGCCCACTTCCTACGCCTCCATCTGGTGCAACGCCACAGGTGAAACCCACTCCGAAGTACTCGTTCCTCCACAGGCAACCTACACACACCCCTCCTCCTGTGCAGACACCAGTACCTGCTGCTACTGTCACTCCGATGGTGAGTTGGCAATCATGTCGATTATCTAAACTAATCGTGACTCTGATAGGATTTGAGCAATGCAATGGCTGTCGACGACGATTCCACACCTGCACCGCATCGCTCACAACTTACTGCTTTCTTGCACAAGAAGCCGGTTGTTACTCCGGAGTTGACCCCAGTCGTTACCGATCCCGAGAGTGAGGGATGCACGGTATGTCACATCAGACTGCTGACTCCATTTTCAGCCGCTTATCCATTTATCAGGTACCTGCAGTGGCCAGTGATACTCAGCAGCCGACTCCCAACAGGGACTCGCCATCAGGCATGGTAGAGGCAACAAAGGTGCGAGCGATGATGGAGAAGGTTCGTACACAACTTGTGGAGCGTAATCAGTTGATGGAGGCCATCCGAGTGAATTCGGAGAACACATTGACAAGTCTTGACCAGTTTCTGGCTGAACTTTCGGAGTTGTAGTAGCCCAGAACTGTACTTTACAATGTATCTACCCGTTTGCCCTTCTGTCAGGCGTATATAGAGGTCGATAACCACATGCTTCACCAATCTATGTCGTTTCAAATGACCTCTTATGCAACATGCAACTGTCCCGTGATTGTTTGTCGCTGTTTATCTACTTCGGAGTAATGCGTTTTGTCTGTCTCCGGTGTTCAATCCAACGGAGTCTTGAAACGAAGTGAAGCCTCCGGAATCCCATGCTTTATTCATTTCGTTTCATCTTGCGTCAACAGGTTTTACCATGATTGAAGCACTCTGGTATCCACCTGTTATCTCTCTAGTGTCACTGGTTCTGACAAATATATCTTGAAACCCATCATGTTACATGTGTTATGTTGAAACATTGTACCTTTACTCCGAGTCTGCCAACCGCCAAATGTGCTTCATCACACTATCTAGACTTCTGGAGCATTTTACAGTAGACATAGATCACTATATATATTCAGTCATGATGAGTGCAGCTATCCACGTTCACCCTTGCACTTCACTTCCCCACATTACACCAACCATATCCACACATGTCTGAATCTTCTCACGAGTCGGATGAACACCCTGGACCAGCTCTTCCTCCTACTCAAGAGGGGTTTAAATTATCACCTCAGGATGTAACCATCCTGAGGGGTTATATGGATGAGTTTGAGCAGGCTGATGCACAGATGAGGAATAAGATTCTGGAGAAGGCAGTGGGAGAGGTATATAGGAGACAGCCTGATAACTCTCAATTCAATAAGAAGGAAGCTAAACAGGTATTCAACTTCTTTGCATGGCTATAAGCCCACTGATACACATGTACTCTAGAAAATCAGAAAGTGGTACTACAACCACTACTCCCCTCCTCATCGTCCGGTTATCAATTTCGTTCGGAGGTGGTCTGCAAGGAATGTCTTCTACCACGAGGATAAAGTGGCTATCATGAAGCTTACGGAGGATATGTCCGGAGCTGCTCCTGGAACACAAGACTTCCTTGCTTCCATCCAAGATGCAACCACTGAGTTGTGGAAGAAGCTCTCAGTTGAGGAACAGGAGCGCTTTGCACAGACTGCTCAAGAATGGTCAGATCATGGTCCTCCAAAGGGCATTCAGGCCAAGTAAGTCAAGTTACAGTACTCCATGTACTACACTGATTTGTCACCTTCCAGGATGGCTTCAGCTGCTATCCGTGGCCGGATAGTAAGGGACTTTCAAACCCAGCTATACAGAACATGTGGAGCTCGCTCCATAGTTCTCCTTGCATATGAGAACGAGGATGGAACTCCACAGGTTTCAATGTAAATTATTCATGTTCTGTCACTGGCCTGACTAGAAATTGACGTTTCCATTGTCAGGGATGAGTGGAATGCTGATGTAGGTGGAGGACTGGACTTTAATGACTTCTGTCCGAAGTGGAGAGAGTCTGTGCTCTGGGACAAATGGAAGAAGTATGGCAGGAAGTGCTTTGAGAAAGGTTTGACATGCTTCCATCAATGTATATCATTGTCTCATGGTTGACACAGATGATAATCAAAATGCTCAGAAGGACCTTTCAAGGACAATCAAGATCCCTGTCCAAATAACCACTGATGAAACTGGGGAACCTGAACTTCCATCTATTATCAAGGGTGGTGGGCACCAAACCAAGGTGGTTCAGACAGCACTTAGAGGCTATTGCACTGCCCATATTAGTGAGTCACCCCCATGATCTACATTGTATTGCTTCACATATGTACATGTTCATTAGGGTTCATCTCCGGTAAACCTTATGCTACCATCCCATGGGCAAAGCTATCCACAACTCCGGCCGCCTGGATCCAGGAAGAATGTTATCCACCTGGGTTTCAGTGGGCAGACCCCTCAAAGATCCGATTGAATGATGTGCATGACCTGCTTATTTACTGGAGGCAGAGGAAGGAAGATGGACTGACTCCCCTCATCTGGAATCCATCATGTGAACTTCTTGCTGATTCAGATGTGGAGAAGTCCTCTGGGCATCTCCCAGCCCGGAGACGGCACCAGAATGATTCTACCTCTGGTGCAGATGATGAAGAAGAGAACTATGCTAGAGAACTGAACAACATTGCTGATAACAGTTCAATATTACCATTACCACCACTACCACCTTCTCCGCATCCAGTGCAGACGAATCCTGCTGGATCTGACACCGAAGGTCTGGAACAAGCAGGAATTGTCTCTACACGATTTCTAGAGCATCCATCTGTACCCCAACACTCCTGTAAGTCCGGCTATTGCTTCCATGCACAGATGCCTACTTACCTGCTCACATAGCATCCTCCAATGTGGAACAGAGTGACAATATTCCACCCTCCGAGCCAACACCCACTGAGGTAATTCACAACCCTCATCCTCATAGTCTGGGAAAGCGACAGATCAAGGTGACACCCAAAGCAAGGTAAGCTTGTTGTATCACATTTTGCACTGCCCTCTGACTGTTGTAAAGAAACATGGACACTGGCAGGGGTTCGGAAAGGATTGGTCCGAGCTACCTCGAAAGAAATAATTAGAACTATACAATCTATGCTTACATAAACCCAGTGATACTTGAGTTGTATATTTATCCGACTCTTTGTTTGATGTCTATCATATAACATGCTTTGAAAACCCACAATTATCTGATGGGAATCTACTCTATCTCAATATCTGGAGGAGGTGCGCCCCGTAACACTGTTCGGAGGAAATGACTATCATCACCACCGACACAATGTTCGGAGGAAATGAATACCATAGTATCCGATACAATGGTTCGGAGGCGTTCTCGGAGTAACTGTCCTCCGTGAACCGACATCGGCTGGCCCATGACTCTCGGAGGAATTCTTCCGTGTCGGCCGACGTCGGTTGGCCCATGAGACATACAAGACTCTCACCGTCGGTTGGCCCATGAATCATGGAAGCCACCACAGATCATTATGTGGGTCTTCTTCAATACCACCATCTTCGTTGTCTCTTCGCTAGGGCCCCTCCCCCTGTTAAGTGAGTGACTCCGGCATATCCCCTTAGACCAGGGATCCCCGTGAGCTTATCCCAAGTTCCCCGTGTGGGCAGTGGACGCATATCCAATCGGCACCATCTGTCACAAGACGTACCTCTACTACAACGAACGCGTAGGACGACCCTACGGCTACATCTTCATCCTCGATCACCCCAGTTGGACATCCCTCGTACCTATTGAAGACCCACCAGTTGGCATTCCCCAACTCGAAGACATCCACGGCTACATTGCCATCGACGGATCACTTGTTCCGCACCCAGCTGAGTACTACGACGCCCCCTCTAACCGCCTCTGGTTCAAGACGTATAGGATCGCCACAACCAACGAAGCCTAAGTCAGGCAGACGTCCGTGGTAGACGTTACATTAAGACCAAGATCCACCGTGGCCAATCCTAAAACCAAAGACCTCTGGGTGCCCTTTCGCCCCTACTTCATCGAACGACGAGGAGAACGCAACGTTCCCAAAAGATACCTTCAATCAGCTTTCTGGAAGGACGACACAGAAATCCCCGGATACGTTGCCTACTACATTGACCCGCAAGACCGACAACACATTATCCCAGTCGAGTTTAACTTCGACTTCACCTGTTGGACAGAAATCCGTTGGAGCGATGCCAACAACAAATTCCAAGTCACCAAACCCACATCTTCAGCACTCAACCTCGACATCCGCACTAGCGAACTAGTCACCCGCGACCAGTGGGGGCCCATTGACGGAGAAACAGAAGAGCCAGCCCGATCCCCCACTCCTAAGACTCCTGCACCATCCCCATCACTTGCCAGCAACCCGGAAGAAATCCGCGTAATCAGGGACAAACAAGAAGAAGAAGCCCTAGAGCTTATCGCTAAGTCCATCCCTACCACTATGAGTCAGACAGTCACCCACGAGGAAATGCGAATTGGCACAGCGCTATTCGACACCAAGTACCCACGACACCCCGATGATCCGCCACCCGGGGGAGACCCCGGAGACAACAACGGCGGAAACGGGGGCGGTGATGGAGGAAACGGCGGAGGAGGACTCCCAGCTGCGACAGTACCCATCGACCCTGCCCATCTCACGGACAGATTCGTTGGCAAGGAACCCCCTATCTTCAAGGGAGAACAAGACAAGGCAGAAGCGTTCCTATCCCAATGGAACCGATTCGCAGGGGTTAACAAATTCAATCGAAGCATCAGCCACCCCTACACCAAAGCAATGATGTTCCTCACTTACATTCAAGGAGACCTAGTCGACGAATGGGCCACCAAAACAGCGGAATGGCTCGATAAACAAACGGACCAACACGACCCTTGGCTTTGGAACGGAGTAGAAATCACCTTCAAAAGGCAATTCCGCGACAACCTGGAACAAGAGAATGCTTGCCTAGAGCTCGACAAAGGATTCCGCATGATGGGGTCAGACATAGACAGCTACGTGACTAAATTTGAGAAAACGGTCCGCTTAGCTGGCTATCGCCTAGATGACCAACTAGTCCTTGACAAATTCACAAGGGGATTACCCATGGACCTCTACCGCAACGCCTACCAGTTCCACGACCCCAGGAACTACTCGCAATGGAAGACTGCCGTAATCGAGCAGCAAAAGAAATACCTTCACATGAAGGCCAGGCAAGACGGATTCGGACGACTCCCCGCGACCCAGCGCCCCAAACAGCAACAAATGCGCTTCCAAGCACCACAAAGGTCAAACCAGCCAACATGGCGACAATACCAAAACCACCCCGACGCAATGGACACCACCCCAGGAAGAATCAGGGCTCGAGTGGCTGAAGTAGGCGACCCAAACCGCCCAGAAATCAACCATTGCGACACTCGACCCCCATTCCCACCAAGGGGAGGATTTATCCAATGTGGACACGGAGGACGTGGTGTCCTTTAACGTTAAGGACGTCTCTTGCTACAACTGCAGACGCAAAGGCCATTTCTCACGCGATTGCCTCCAGCCTCGCCAACCACGGCAGGGATCTAACGGGCCTCCTCAAGGACAGAGTGCCTACATCGAAGAAGTTCCTACCGCAACCCCCAAGCGTAGCGGAGGAACCGCTCATTAACCTAGACGAACCGACCACACCACCCCAAGAAACCGAAACGCCGATGACTCTAATGATGGGCAAAATGGCGGAGCTTCATAATCAGATGGGGGAATGGATGAGGAAGGATTTTCCCGACGCCTGAACCCATCGGCCTGGGTGAGGGCTTCTCAATGTAACTCGCAGTTCATAACGCGCTATTGATCTATGCATGTTTCAGTTTCGATCCGCACGAGTAACTCAATGGCCGACAAACAAGCACTAGTGGACTCAGGAGCCACTAACAACTTTATACATCCCAACTTCGCCAAACAAATGGGCATTGGGATCAAGGAATTGGACCGACCCCGCAACATCTGGAATATCGATGGAACACATAACAAAGGAGGGAAAATTACCCACTACACCGACCTAAACGTACAAACGGACGGAAAGGTCAAAACCATCCCGTTCTTCGTCACAGACGTAGGAGGAGAAGACATCATACTCGGATATCCCTGGCTTGCCACTTTCCAACCTAGAATCCACTGGGCTACCGCGACCCTAGATACAAAGCAATACCCCATCATCATACGCACCACCAATCCCGTCAGACCCTTCACGGCGTGATCTGCAATGGAACAATTACAGCAGACCCTCGAACAATGCATGGATCAGCACAAAGAACACATCCTCGCCGATCTTGTTACGATTTCCAACCCTTGCTTTGACTGTACGATTACGATACGATCCGGTAACTCGCGCCCCTTGATTCTCGTCTTGCACCCTGCGCCTCGGCGATAGGGTAGGTCATGGTACGCTTCTCCTGGTCCGCTGACCATTCCTGAAGCCCGCATGACTCCGCGGAATTCCCTCATACTACATATGGTTTTTTCCCTTTGTTTATGTTCTAGGACTCTTGACTCACAATCGCGCCATATGTTTGTTGCTCACAAACATCCTGTACTAGTATATAAGTCACGCCCTACCTAGCTTGTACGGTAGACTTGACTTCTTGTGTAATACCACATCGGTCTTTGCCTCACGAACGACCCTCGACTCGCCTTTGCGCTTGAGTCTATACTTTCGCTCGCCCTTCGCGCTTGAGCCTTGACTATCTACTATTGTCCTTGGTTCCAGGGAAACCAAGTGACACTTGTGCATCACCGAACTGAGTCTTAACCGACTCGCGCTCTTCTGATCCCGTTGACTTAGCGTGGTACACGTCGTACCTAACGCCCCTGTGGTGGCGTTACATTAAGTCAAGTCTCTCACAGTGGCGAATCTTCACAGTCGCTCCAGATCCCAGTTTCAGGCAGATACATCGACAGATACAGTGACGACGAGCTTTCGCGATAAACGTCAAAGGAGCCATCGTTTGGAAGGAACATGAAGGAGTGGAAGGATATTTCCTCTTCCATCCTAACACCCAAAAGTACCGACAGGTCCACTATCTCGAAGAACTACGACAGTGGGCGTACATTGACTACTCTGCAAAGAAAGGCCAGTGGTACACTATCAGCATAGTACCACAGGCACTCGGAGTCGGACCCCTCACGACCCACACTACTTCTGGCATTGGCCGTCGCCGACGATTCCCCATCACCTAGTGTCTCTGTACCTACAACAAACCTACC